>WSXT02196341.1:0-19189 GCA_011762715.2 Neuroterus valhalla
TATCGGTTTAAATCGGACCTCCTTCCGTTTTCACTCTAACAAGAATGATCTCAGGTTCTGAATGTCGGACTAATTTCGAAAAAATCTGGACTATTTTCGAAGTCTATGTTTTCGAACGGACAGATTGCGGATTTGGTCGAAACACTATCCGTTTCCCTTTAACAAAAATGATCTCACTTTCTGAATTCTGGACCGACTTCGGAAAGAGCCGGACTAATTTCGGAGTATATGTTTTCGAACGGAGAGATGCCGGACCTAATCGGACCACTTCCTGTTCTCACATTAACGAAAATAATTTCAGGTTCAAAACTCCGGACTCATTCCGGATGAAAGCGGATTCTGTCCAGAGTTGAACTATTCTTGTGCAGATAGGTTTCGGACTTTGACAGACAAATTCCAGATTCGTTTCGTACAGTTTTCGGATTAGGTCGGACAGGATTCGGAACACATTCTTGAATCGGATCAATTCCGGATGAGTTCGAATCAATTCCAGAATCCGAAATTTTTAGAAAGGCTTCTCTTATCCACTGTTTCGCACAAAGACATCGGAGTTCTGTGCATGCGTATAAAGGGTGTGATTTTCCGCACTTGTAGCATCCGTTTGATTGTGCAACGTTTGCTCGCAACTTGCTTACGGAAAACCTGTCAACTTCATTAAAAGTTTTACCTTTTTGTCCGTTGTCAGACGAGGATGAATTTGATTTTAACTGCGTGTTCGTATCCATCCCATAAATTGCTTCGAGTGCTCCGCACCTGTGTGAGAGGAAGTCAAAGAGATCCTCCAGAGTGAGAACCTGGTCATCGCTGTTTCTCATTTCCCACTTTCGAACCGAGATCTTGTCGAGCTTCTCCGTGCGAACCTGAATAATTCCTTTTGCGAAGACGGCAGTCTAAGCAGTAATCGTGTATCCTGTTGTACTAGAAGCCGTTTTTTCTGGTAACGTTTACACACGAGATTACATGCAAGGTCGTAATTGTTGTCTGTTATCTCCACTGATTGGATATTTTTGCAGTATCTCCTGTAAGTACAACATCATTTTTGGTAAACTAACCATTGGGTTCGATTGTGAAAATAAGTGACTGGGTATACTTATTTGTGGCTTCATATCCAATGCTGATGAAGATGCTGGAACTTCTGACGCCTCGATCCTGGCTCTAGCTCATCGTACAACTGAACAATTTAAATCTTCATAGACTTTTCTGGCTGTGCTCAATCCTACTCCAGCATCCTCATCGACGTATTCCTCAGGGATCGTAGGTTCGTCCAGCTTCGTTTGTATGGAGTCCAATCCGTCATACGAAGATAAAACCTTGGCTAACCGTTCCTTTAATTCGTCCAAAGGTTCTGTAGGAGTGAAACTTTGTATGTGAGCCTTTTTGCGAGTAAGCTGAGCCTTGAGTACCTTTCTACGACTGACCAGCTGATCGCGAGTTGACATATTGACTGTGGTACATGATCTCTGGTTAACTCTAGCGTTTTCCTAAGGCCGTCGGGAATCGTTAAGGAACCTCAGTTGAGTTGCGCGTAAATTGCTCCTCCCCTGCGAGTACTACACGGAGAGGGGAATGGAACGTCTGTGCGCTCCGCACGGAGTCGGTCATCTGCTCTGATGCGTGCGCGCCTGAATGCTTGTTTGGGCAGCAAGACGGCGCTAGTGTTGTCTGAATACGCTCCAAACTCTTTCGGAGGATAATCCGCCGAGCTCTCGGACCGTTTCCGAACCGTCGTCTCCCTCGGAGTCCGAGGGCTCGGACTTGGGTGGATTATCCGCCGATCACTCGAGCGCGTGAACGAACGAGTTGACTTGCAGCGCCACACATCTTTAAAACGGGCATTCATGCGTCCACACATCAGAGCAGTGGACCGTCTCAGTGCGGAGCGCGCAGACGCACAATGTCCCTTTCCGTGTACTCCTTTAGTCCGGCGACATGGTGGTGAACTTTCAAAGATTTTCGGAACATGAGTACTGTCCACCACTACACTCACACACTATTCGTTGATGAGGAACGCTTGCCTCAGAATACCAAACATGCACTGTTTCCTGAAGCACTCTCACTCATTCAGACACTGTTTCTTGTTATTTATTTGTTCACTAAACCATTTGCACTTTTCTCAGAAGAGTTCGGCTCGATGGACCATGTGTAGTAACTGGAAATGTTGTTTCACTTGATTTCTCATAATGATTGTATACACTTAATGGAAAAATGCGGCACTCACAATTAAATTGATTTATTATTCAACACACACGTAAATATTGATACACAGTGAAAATAATTATGAAACAGAATAGTCAAGATTCAATAGTCTTACTGAATATAAAAAAATGATTAAGTCATAACAATGAGAGCTACAAAATAATAACTGAATGTGGAAATTGTCAAAACACGGGCGCGATTATACTTAAGCATGAAAAGCTTACTGAGGCCTCTTCGAGGGATCAGGCCTGCCCTGGAAAGTCGGGGTGCGAAATGACGTCTATTGACTAACGGAACCTTTAGAGAAGCGCTCGCAGGCACTCGACATTTTCCATTTAAGGGAGAAAAATATTTTAAATTGAGTGAAGCCCAAACACTGACAATAGAGGGTGATAAGAGTATTGAGTATTTAGAATGGAGGATAAAGTAATCAAAATACAATAAGTGGTATCAGTTAATTAAAAAGGGAGGACTATCAAAGTATTTGGAAAAGGGGTGGGGAGAAAAAAGATGGATAAGAATAGCAAGATTTAGATTGGGAAATGACGCCAAGGAAGTAATCTACTGGGATGAAAGGAGGAAAATTAAGTGTCAGGAATGAATGAGATACAATAAAAAAATGATAGGGAAGAGAAGAAGTTGAGGTGGAACAGAAGTAGAAGAAAAAGGAAAAAAGAGATTTTTTGAAGTCATGTGAACCCTTAGGGGACTTATTGAAATTGAATAAAAAGTTAGTATCAACAAAGTAGATTATTTTCACTAATAATGATGAATAATCCTAGGTGGAACAACAAAATTCTCAATTTCTGCACAAATATCTAAAGGTTAATCTCAAAACCATAAAGTTTTATGTGAAAATATGAGAGGTAAAAAATACAATACAGCATGCTACGTATTAAAAATGTGATGAGTTCAACCAATTCTGGAAATAAAATATTTTCCAAATATTTATTGAATCAAAAGAATAAAATTGATAAGTGAATGAGTTATACGAGTTTTCGCGGAAAGTTCCACGATAATCTATGGAAACAAGAATACTAGACATCGTACATTTAGTTTGTAAGAGTGAGAGACAATTTAATTAGTTCAATCGTGCAAATTTTTTATTAATGTTGACACAATAGCAGTTGTACTTTACATACATTCAGTACCCTTAATATGCTGGGGCATATGGATTTTTATTCTTCTGCTTCCTTTTGCCTGCATTTGGATTTTTAGGCTTCTTACTGCTCGGGGTACTTTTACAATCTGCGATGCATTTCTTAGCCTCATTAAGCTTCAGTTTCGCTTGCCATTGAATTTGAGTAATGAGGTCAAGACAGCAAGTCCTTTTGAGCTGTTAACAGAGAAAGATTTATTTTCAAAATTCTCTGGTAAAATTAATCACAAGAATTGAACGGCTGGATTCTACAACAGCCTGTGCGCTCGGGCTAGTAGACAAGGGAGGGGATACCGCGATGCGCGTAGGTCTCTTCGTAGGATACGGAAAGATCTACGCGCATCGCGGTATCCCCTCCCTTGCCTACTAGCCCGAGCGCAGCGGCTATTGTGGAATCTAGCCGTTCAATCACTCTTATTACGGATCTGTCAATGAATAATTGTATGTTCTCCATTGCTGAAAAGTTGATGATAAAGGAGATACGCATCTCACTTGAAAATGGAGTTCAATCATCTAGAACCGCCGTGACAGATTGAGTTCCTCCAAAATGACGAGAGTAGAGGAGGGGGTTTCCAAAAAACAGATTAGAAATCGAATAAAAAAAGTATTTCATAAGGCAAACAACAATTTTGAGCAACTTTTCATTTTTTTCTCAAAGTACGATCAATTTCCCGTTAAAACTTTGAAGCTTCATCCCAACAATATCGATTTCAGAAGAAAGATGGTTTCTTACAAAATGGAAGAATTTGCTTTACGGAAGTTTCATATCTAAAAATCTAGTTCAGGGGTGTCCAACGCAAGATTGGAGCGCTTCTCCTTTCTTTCCCTTCATCCAGAAATAGATTTCCGCGGAAGAATTCGCGTAGAGGTCGTACTTTTCACCTGATTTCAAGTTTTTCTATCTATAAATACTAGGCGATTTTACATTTTTTGTTTGTCAAATCATTATTTATTATTGAAGTGGAAACAACATGCCTTTACTCTGAATCATCAGAATCGCATGCATTATTTTTAATTAAATGTGAATTATTTGTTTAATAAACAGAACATTTGTTTCAGACAAATTTTATAAACAAATATGTGGTTTTTGCCTACTCATCAGCGCAAATTTTTTGTTTGTTAGTGAAATCGAGAGGAATTTACAGAAAGTACTATATAATCTGAGGAAAGTTATAAAAATTAATGTTTATGATTGTTTCAAGGACAAATGGATGTTACAGTGTTGTAAATTCCACCTTTTGATTATTACCTATAATTTCTATTACCAAATCATATAAACTAATTGTCCAAACATGAATTTTTCATCCGAATTTTTTCGTCCTCAATTATATACTACTGCCAAAGCCTTTTGGATACAAAATTTCTACGAATGTTGCCTCCTAATTGTGTACTGTGATTGTTATTTAAAAAATTGCGAGAAAAAAATTCTCTAAATATAAATTTTTCATAAGAACTTTTTTTCTCTGAAATAAAGTGCTGTAAAGTCTATCTAATTGTTATAAATATGTCCTTACAATTGTTTACTTCAATATCTATCAACGAAACATATAAACCAAGTTTTCCAAATATGCATTTTCACTAAAATTTTTTTCCATAATGATGCGGTACTGGTAAAGATCCAGCGGAAATAAATCATTTTACATTTGTAGAAATGTTGTGTCCAACAGGCTTTGGCAGTAGTGTATGATTAAGGACAAAAAAATTCTGATGAAAAATTCATATTTGGACTATTAGTTCATTTGATTTGTTGATGAAAATTATATTTATCAATCAAACAGTGAAATTCATATCACTTTCGTATATAACAATCATAAACAATAATTTTTATAACTTTTTCCGGATTATATATATAGTACTCTATGTAAATACTTGCGTTTCCATCAACAAACAAGAAAAATTGCGCTGATGAGGAGGAAGAAACTACATATTTGTTTATTAAATTTGCTTGAAACAAATGTTCTGTTTATTAAACAAATTATTCACATTCAGTTAATATTCATGCATGCAATTTTGATGATTCAGAGTATTAATAAAAATGCTGAGTATTAATAAAAAAAACTTGAAATCCGGTGTAAATTACGACCTCTACGCGAATTTGACCGTGATAATCCATTTCTGGACCACGGTGGTCCGCCGAGGAGCCCTTTCCACATCGCGATCACTGCATCAACACATCCAAGGTGGTGAGAGAGGGGATTAACAAATAAAGAACAACTATAACTGAATTGGTCAATTTTAAAGGCATAAAACAAGTTTCCAACGGAGATGGATTGAATTTCTCATAAACTTGTTCAATTTCCAATTAAAAGAGAAGTGATTTCTACCGGAATAGACAAATTCCGCACGAAACATTCGAACTTCTAATCAGAAAATACGAATGTCCACCAAGAAAGGTCCTCTCTACCCAGTTGCATAGCTAGGAAATTTTTCGCCTGGGGCCCAAGACAATTTGACGCCCCCCCCCCTTCCTTTTAACAATAATTGATTTCAAATATCACGCGTCTAATTTCAATTCTGAATATTTCAAAGATGTGACGAATTTTCATTCCAATTCCCAATATTAGCTCTAGAATTCTTGTGATCGATTCAGACTCCGCGAGGTTTTTAACCATGCCAGTTTAATCGATATGATTGTATCTAACTATTAGTGACGTTAGGTTGGTACACATATTTGTTGATATGTTGACGAAGAAAGATCGCCTATCGACATATAAACTGGACCGCTCATTTCCACTGCGCATCCATTTTGGTATGGAGAAGAAGGTACATAGGATGCATGCTTGGTTGCCTCCGTCTTGCTTTTTCTGATTGGCTCTTGGATTTGGCTCAGGCCTGTATGAGTAGTGAGCAGGGCCCTCAATGGGCGGCGGCTGTTCATTTCACAGGTAATCATATCATTATATTTTCTACTTGACGTCATAACCTAAATCAAAATAAAACTACGAAACAGAGAACTTGGACAAAGTCAAGGTCATACATATCAAAGTTCACATTGCTGGATTTATTGAATCCATTATATCCAGCTTGTCTTATTTATTTTGCATACAAATCTATGCTCATATATAATTATTGATGAGCATGCATCAAATAATTGAAAATCAGATAAAATGTTCAAGTTTTATTAAAAAGTTTTGAGCCAAATAAGATAAGAGAATTTTACTTTCAAAAATTTCATGAAATATTTCCATCTTTCGAACATTGGAAATATAAAAATTGAATATGAACGAACATGATGATAATAGTCATCCTATGTAAAAAGACACGTTCAAGCATACACGTGCATCACCACACGATGCTTAACCTATTTTTCCTAAAAAATAGTTGTCTAAACCTAAATGGGAAAATTTTGGGAATTATTTGCCGGAAAAATGGATTTTGGGAAGTGTGAATAGTGAAACGGGACCCACGAAAGGCTAGCGCCGTCACTGCGCGCGAAGAATAGAGCACTATCTCCTTTTCTTTCTACTACGTTTGAGTTCGCGCATCCAGATAATCGGTCCAGTTTGTATGTCGATGAGATCGCCTTATGTATATTATTCAGGAATTTCAAACTCGTCGTTTTGTTTTTCAAAATCAAGACATAAAAAATGGTGTAGCACTTATGTGAGTGTTAATTATTTTGATTACTTCGAAAAGAGTCTAGAGAAGGTTTGTATGAGAGAAGTTTTCGAGGTTATTTTAGGCTTTCTTTTCGAACTTATAAAATATAAGTACCTCATTCATTTAAATCCAATTAGAATTTTCATGTATAAAATTCATTTTCAGAATAAAAACCTAACCCGAATGTACATGAATAAAACAAAATGAAACGAAAAAAACCCAATGGTGCACAATTTCGAAAAATCAAAAAAAAACTAGAGAGTGGAACGAAATATAAGTATTTCATGGGAGCATTTATACGAAGTGAGAAAATTGCGAGAAATTCTAGAACGGTGGATGAGGTCTCGCCTTCAGAAAACAAGAAAAGTCACGCTTTAAGGTTCTTCAATGTATTTCCAGTAAGATGCATATCGCCTCGTTAAACTGAAATATCGATGATCTCAAGAAATCTGAATTTTCAAAATAAAATAATAATTATGAAGTGTTATATTGTTAGAAAATCAGTTAATATTTCGAATTAAATGATTTTAAAAAATAAAAAACCTTGGATTATTTATTTGCAAAATTTCATGATTAGCTGAAATCGTCTTGCCGCCCCTGGGCAGTTGCACCTGGGGCAACGGCTCCCTTCGTACTCCCATAGCTACGCCACTGTCTCTACCAGAGAACTCAATTATTCGATAAAATAATTGAGTGTTCAACGAGAAATGATTCCTTAGTAGAGAAAAAAATCAATTTTATAGACATTAATTTCAAAATATATAGTTCAGCTTTTGATTAGATCAAATTCAAATTCTCTACCAAATAGTTAAAATTATGCGGTGAATATAAATTTGCAACCACACAATCGATTTTATAACAAGAATCAATGGCATTCAGACGAAATTTTTAACAAAACAATCCCTTTACCACAGAAACATTCACGCTTTCTAGCAAAGCATGTCTACAAAATTAAACAAGTTTAATCGAAAATTCTCAATTCAGTTATTTTTGTCAGTTCAAACAGCAGATTCTTTTACTTTTTGCAAACCAGAATCTACTGCGGCAAGCTGAATGACTTATCAAATCCTCGAAAATATTACAGTGTCTTTTAGACTAGATAAAAAATTTTCCAATGAGGCGTTATAAACAAATTCCCTTGAAAAGGAGACCCCTCTTAACTCTACTGGGATCTAAACCCAGGATCCTAAGTTCTTTGCACAAGATTTGAAATTTGCATTTGAGAATAGAGTTCTTCAAATAGGTTAGGAATGACATTTTCCTTTATCTACATACCTTAACATCTTCAGTTGATCTAGCTCTCTCATGACATTCTCGGCATGGATTAATTCTAGGCATAATATGGGTTTCCATGAATTGAAATTCATCTGACGGGATAAAACAATTAGAAACGCATTCAGACGGAATTCCAGTCTTTGACGAAGCTTTTTGTGTTGCCTATTAAAAAAGAAACATAACGAGTGAAAAAGTTTATACCGTTCAACATCTTGAAAATTCGTCAATTACAGATTATTTTTATCAACAGACCTCAATATTTTTTTGTAGAAAATTTCCAATCTCACACATTTGATGAATAGATTTTGAACATGGATCTTCCTGTAAATTTTCATAGTAATCCATTCGCCAAACCGCGGAGACTGCCTGTGAAGATGGGAAGAGATAAAAAGAATAAACAAATTTTTTCGTATAAGATAAAAGATTAAAAATTATATCTAGTTCTTAGTTCTTGAGATGAAACTTAAATAGAAACTTCACAACGTTTTGAGTTTGAATTTCAGAATATTCACGCGATATTGCATCTGTGCGTTACAATGGATGCAAAAGTGGCCCAAAAGATAATCGAATATTATCACGTACCACCAAGGAGAACTGCGGAAATAACTTTAATTCAAAATCAACTCTAACCCTCCTCCCTTCTTCCTCGAGAGCAACCGTTCAAATTGCTCTTATTTGTTTGGTCCATTTTTCTCAAAACTCCAAGAAAATTGAATAAAGTTGAATATTTTAAATTATTGTTCTGACTTTATAGTGTACAGAATTGATATATTTACCACCTTCCAATTGCTAAACACATGTAATTTGTCTAAACGATTCACCACATTCAATATTCGTAAAATCATATTGTTCGAAGGGGACATAATATTTAATGATTCCGAGGAGCAGTTAATATTGGCTGAAGCTTTCCAATGTTTACACAATTCATTATTGTTTTATTTTACAATTTACCAAAATGAACATTTTTTGCCCTAAGAAATTGGAGCCAAAGTAGCATACGTAACACGAGACGAAAGATGATTTTTTCCCTTAGGTGAATACTGCCTAGGCGAGAAGATTATTCCTGAGGGTGCATCCTTTCGCACCTTGTAACATAATGTACCACGTCTCACGACCGTAAGATGAATGACCACATGCACGACAAAATCACAAAAAAAGGGCCGGCGAAACCTTCGTGTGTCTTAAGGACACGGAGCGAGTTAAGTATGACTGCTCTTTCATCCATCCCGCGAAGGCCACGGTATATTTTTCGCACAAGGGTATGACTTTTAGGTTATTAACCGGTAAAGGTGTCGCACTTCCAAGAGCACCGAAGATGAGAACAATCACTTTAACCAAATATCCTTGATGAACTCGGGTTCCTTGACTTTGATGTTGTAGTGGGCCGGGGCCGAGAATTCGATCACGAATATGGTTTGGTCACGTTTGTCAAGGAGCACGATGTCGGGTCTTGTGTGTTGGATAGAGGCTATTGTCGAGAAATCGTAGTTCCAGTCATGGTCATCGGAATTACCGGGACGAAGCACAAACCTGCGGGGTCTGGCAACGCGTAAGTAAGGGGAATGACGCACACCACGCATGCTCTCCCTACTTTCTTGGAGGGCTCTCGGCGCGTCCAGTCATCCAGTGAGCCGAGTGAGTCAGCGCCAATCCAGAGTCGTCAAGGCGCCCTCCAAGAGAGCGGGGATACCTCACCTCTCCCGATCTATCAAGTCAACCCGCTCGCCTAAGATGGGACTTTGTGCTCCGTCCCGTCAATTCTTACGTCTATGGTTCCAGTAGATTCGGCACTCCTCGTTCTCAACAATAGACTCTACTCCCCTGTCAGCGTTCAGCGGAGCATGGTTGCGGACAGCGCCGTAAGAGCGACAAAGATGATGGTAAAGCACTCTTTAGGCATCATTGTGTATATGAAAATACGTCGTTCCTGTGTGAATAGGGCAATTTGATAGAATATGCCATAGGTGATCAAGAAGTTCGAGACACGCCCTGCACATATTGCTGGAAACCTCTTGACGTAATGTGTGACGTGGAATAAGAAAAGGGGGCTTAGCTCAAAAACTTGATTTTCGGGTTTTTATTGATTCTTACAAATGAAGATGTGCCCGATCGATTTATACAAAAGCGAAATTTCTATTGTCAATATTGAGCTTGTAATCCACACTCAAAGTTGAGTACTCCATGCTCACTACTCAAACTACCACAACTTTGAGCCACCGTATCGGTGAGTTCGGGTGACTTCGGCTCTTGCCCGGCTGGTCCGGCTTATATGGAGAAATCAAGAAATACTTTCTCTGTCTATTTCCGAGCGCTCCCGAAGACACACAGATAGTAGGAGCAGAGTGAGTGGTAGACAGCTCATTTTCTACCTGTATCTTCAGACTTTTCCCTCTACCCAAAAATCGAGTTTCAGAGCTAAGCCCCCTTTTTCCAATTCCACGTCACATATGTTTCTACGGTAGCTAAGGCGAAAACCACACCGTCCTAACCCGCGGAAATGAAACTCTCGGTTCCTGAATTGAGTCCAGGTAATTCGAGAAAAGCCAACGTTGACTCATTTGACAAAGCTTGAGCAATGCACAGTCCTCACTACTGATGTTGATTTCCAGGCCATGGGTTTCAGCTGTCTTCTCCGTGGCTTTGTAAAGGAACGCTCCTTCAATACTGATTCCGTGATTCCTGACCAATTCCAGGGTAAGATCTCTACCGTTTGCGATAGTATAAATAGTACTAGGGATGATTCCGTTCTATAGGTATATTCTATAGGAATAACCGCGGAACAGACTAGTTGACATGCAAGCATTTCTTCATATGCATCATCTTGCGCGTAGTAATGTCAAGGGCCTTGAACTCGTTCTGCGTCCGTGAAACAACCCAAAGTGAATAGATTAGACCTAGGATGCCAAGCATCTTAGTCGCAGATATCTTGTTCAACGACGAGAGGTTGGACGATCAAATCCTTCAGAGCAGATGCTTGTACCTGCTTTGGAGAACAACCTTTACTGATGTTGTGTCCTGAATCCGGCTCTCAGGCACACCCAGTTATTTGTGGGTATTTCCAGCGCTGAAGTGTCTTTTAGCACTTCCGTCAACAAGCTCAGGGTCCTTATTTATACCTACCTGCTCTCCGTCCACGTTTCAGATGAATCTTGGCACACTTATCTAATTCAAAGTCCATACCGTTTCCTCGTCTCTACCTCCTTGCGTCAGATAGAACTCCTATTTTGTCAACAATGTGCTGTTTGATGGTCATCAGCTTCGACATTTTCAATACATGATGATGGATCCTTGTTCCATGAGCGAAATTTCGGACCCTTGCCGTGAAAGGCTTACCAAATTTTATGTAGTCAATCACGCACTGTATACGGGGCGCGTTTTGTCAGGCCCAGCTAATCTTCTTGCGTAGTTGATGCACGCGCTTTTTGGTTTTTTCATCAATTGTTGGTTTGGACCTCCGATTTGAATCAGCCAAAGCTTTCGCCGTATCATAAACTGAACAAGTGATGGCCCAGAGGGCGGAATCCTCTGAGAGATCTTTACAAAGGTTAGCATTCATTTCAGCCAGATCATGGGGCTTGGGAGGAACCTGAATGTTCATGTTCCTCCTTGTCCTAAAATCGCCATTGTCTCTGAAGGGAAGCCTTGTTTCAGCAGTTGGTTTCAATGTCGCTTCCTGATTTTCGTATGCGGCTTGTTCATGCAGCTGTTGAGGAAGCGTTCCGAGTACATCTCTTGTCCGCGAAGGGTTCTCGTCACGGTTTCTTAACACTTACTGTGGAAGGTGTGAGGGCTCTGGGTGTTTCTGGCACCACAGAGTGTGCAGGCGCACCATATAACCTCTGCGGTTAGGGACAGTCCTGGCATCATAGCAACTAAGCCGGTCATTATCGAGTTGACCCGTCCATAAATAACGTCGATTTTCTCGCCGGTTCGTCATCTTGTTTCCATCTTATTCAGCACCCATAACTATGAAACGATCGGGAATACTGGCCGAACCATTGTCGAGTGCTCTGCGCGTTCAATCATTTTGAACCGCATGCATAACTGGATTTGTGTATTGTGCTTCCATAGTTATTCCCACAAGTAGATAGGGAAAGGTTTGTCCAGCCTTGTAGAGCCTCGCGTGCGAGAGCAAGGCTGTATACTTCAGAAGGTCACCCGTTATTCTGGAGGCACAGAAAACCACACCCAGGTGCCATTCAGATTTAATCAGGATTGTTTACGCCTTAGCTTGGGAGTTTTTACTTTGGGACCCTCGCTGGTCAAATGTCCGCGACTGCTTATTAGTTTTCGTAACCATATTCAGCGGAA
This sequence comes from Neuroterus valhalla, assembly GCA_011762715.2. Classification (NCBI taxonomy): domain Eukaryota; kingdom Metazoa; phylum Arthropoda; class Insecta; order Hymenoptera; family Cynipidae; genus Neuroterus; species Neuroterus valhalla. The sequence goes on from WSXT02196341.1 coordinate 12,542, forward strand.
ACCCTTGGCACAGGGACCCTATATCCCCAACCTGAGGATACGTTCGGTGGCTTTGTGATAAGCCCATCAGTTCGATGCCAAAGGAATCGAACCAAACCGAATATATATACGTCGGCTCGATATCCATGAATAATTTTAGAATCCTTTATTGCAATATGACTTAGAATCATTTTATATACATCCTTTTTTGAACCCTGATCGTAAAAAAATTATTTCCCATCTACGCACAAGAAAAACGCGAAAGGAGGCTTACGGATAACTGTTTGAAGCTAATACGGAAAGCCGTGACATATTTTTATACTCAAAATGAGTGTAAAAATCAAAAATACACTGTCAATAGACTTTTAAGTCATAACGTATATCAGTGAATGTGACGTTTTTCAAATGAAATTAAAATGAAGATTGTGAAAATAAAGGAAATGCAACGATGTATACATGTTTATAATTAGAATTTTTAGTAAGACTTTTAAAATTTACAATATTTTTGGAAATATAATAGTTTCAATTTTCTATTCCATATGATTTTCCCGAAGTTATGGGGAAAAAAGTCCACAAGCAAATAATACTTTTTTGACAAATCGAATTTCCAAATTTTATTACTATCCACAAAAAGAACAAATTAGATTCTATTTTGAATGGAAAAAACGAACAATGTAGTCAGGGTTGAGACTTGTAGCCAGGGTTGGGACACTGGTGAAAATCTGCGGAATTTTTGACGAAATAATTTTTTTTTTTAACTAATATGGCGTTCAATTGTTTATTTATTCAACATTACATACTTTTCACGCTGAAACATCAGTCAGATTCTATTGCTAAACGAATTTTAATTTTGAATTGTACTCTGTCTTTCTGTTATGTTATGATTATTTCATTTTTGTTTTCCAGAGAGAATTATATTTAAAAAAATTTTTATTCTGCAATCTATGAAATTCCATTCATGGAAAATTTTTTTAATGATATAAATATATCCGTTTTATGTTCCACGAATATTGTGTTCCTAGAAAATTTTTTATTCCATGCAGTCACAAGCTATTATATTTCAATCAAAAAATAATAATGCTTTTCACATTTTTTGGCTATGCATTAATGTTCAAATTAGTTACATTTGTTCAAAAAATTGGAAATTGCGTCAATAGTAATAAGAGATATTTTTATTGTCTCTGAGCAAATATTTGTATAAAAAAGAAAACGGGAATTGTGAAATGTAATTGGATGAAAAATATCCATTAAATAAAAATGATCGATAAATATGATGATTGTTTGACAATTATGGTTTCAAATGTAGGCTAGTTAGAAGATAAGAAGATATGAATAACACAGGAGAAGGGGGCCTCCTTGAACACCTCCCTCACCTAAGGACGAATGTCTCCCGCCTGAATGTTCAGAGACACAGTGAATGTTTGGTGAGAGGCTTTGGTTGGATAATTGTTGAAATTGAGGTGAGTGAGTGGAAAAGGAAGAGTATTGACGATGTGTGGAAAGGGAAAGTCCGAGGGTGACGTGGGAAGTGAAAGCAAGGGGGGAAGGGAGTCCGAAAGCAAAGTCCGTGAAACACCAGAAGAGGGAAAACGAAAAGAAGGTGAGGGCGAAATGAAGAAAAATATTAGAAAGCGAGAAGTCAAGAGCGAACAGTTTGGTATCTGGGGAAAGTTTTATTACACGGAAAAGAAGAGGGAGGAGCAGCAAATTTACTATAGACAAAGGATCGATTTCAAACTGTAAATTATTTGTTATCAAGCGAGAATGCAATTGTTCTATTCAGAGCATCGAAAATAAGAAATAAAATTGTTTCTAGCAAGATTTATGTAACCAGAAGATTGATATTATGAACTAACGACTGAAGACGTCAACAAACAAGAATAATTAAAGCTTTGCTTCTTCTGGGAGGGTACATAGGGAAGAGGGCTTGATTGTGAGACACTCGGTTTTTCAGTCCATTAAATATCAAGATAGCTGACCTGACTCCTGCTGAATTCCTATTGTCATGAGCCAATGTTTCCGCCGAAGTACTCGACCACACCGAAGTGAGTAGACGCAGTATTGCATCAGTGACGAAAATCGTGTGCCGAAGTGGAATCAAAAAACTTTCTTGATTTTCTTCAATGTGACATTTTTTGAACGGTTAAATTGAAATAGTAAGTAGAATGCATAATTATTTATTGTTTTCCTCATATTTTGCGATGGATTATCACATAATGTCAATATACGGTTAGAAAGTTTTTTTTTGTCATCCTCATAGTGGCATCATGGTTTGGTTGTGAGGCGCAGTAGAAGCTTAATTGTGAGACACTTAGTTGTGTTTGGATTTTATTTTTCAATAGGTCTTGGCAATACGGCACATTGCTGGACCGTAACAGGCATTTCACTATTCAATCCCGATTTCTTCACTGATGCAGATTTTGTCCAAGTTGTTCAACAAAATGTTGGAGCAATTGCGTTTGGAGCAGATAAACAATGGCATATTATTTTCAATCAGACTAATGTAGGTCAGGAAAGAAGTGGTCACATCTGAACCATCCACATCTCGATCGAAATCAGTTATGTCAGCATAGCCACCGCTACCACAAAAAAACGGACAAGACGTGGCCTAAAGCAATGGAGGGTAGCCAGTTCGAAAAATAATTATTATCTACTGGAAGCGTCCAGAATGAATAAAAACTCATATTTGCAGATATTTATCTAGGTTTTACGTGAAATTTTTCCACTCTCAATGGATTTTTCTGGGTGTCTCAGATTTGAGACACTTTTCTTTTCTGGCAAAAAGTCATGCACTCACTAAAGTGGTCATAAATCTTTCAGTATTGATGGAATAACTACACTTTCTCCAGAAAAAAGTTGAATTTTTTAATTCTCTTTCTAGCGGTTTAGAGGTTTTCCAATTTGGTTACACTTGTAAGGCTAACTAAGGAAAACGGGAACACACCATCCGCGTAACGTTCAATGCGACTGGAAATGTCTATAGCATGTCACCAACACAGCTATCACTCCTTCTCCATCCCTTCCGTTCTGGTGTAGTATGGGTTGAACAAGTGGAGTATACATCACACATTTGACACTTTTCATATTGCACTTGAAACTGACAAAATTTAAGGGGGGATTCTTATATAGATGACCAAAAATTCACTCAAAGTTTGCGATTTTTTTTTGAGAAAACTATTAAATATTTTATTTTCAAAATTTCAGACAACATTCTTCAATGTTTTACGCAATACAAGATATTTTTCTCATCATGTTAATATTATTAATATAAACATTCAAAAAAACGGAAGCAGCTTTTTTGTTTTCTTCGAAATTTGTGGCAAGAATTTTGTTTGCCACAGCGCACTGAAACAGAAAAATCGAAGTTATTTATCATTATTGGGTCTATATCTCGTCGATGAACCTGTTTTAAAATAAGAAAAAAAACCCAACAAAAACTGGCCGAGTTATCTTTACCACAAAATCGGAAAATTCTGAGAATCGTATTTCGAGAAAAACGCAGTCAAAGTTTGCGGTCAACTAAAAAATGAATTTTTGCCTTACTCACATGATCAATCCAACTCTCAGCTATTCAGCGATGCCTGAACCATAGAGGAGATCATCTTCTTCTTTGTTTAGAGCAGCTGATTCCATTTTTTGGGCCGTACGAGCTTCTTTTGTAGCTTGCACGCTCCGGAACTCTTGACGCTTGACGACCCTCATTCATCTTATAAGCGTACGCTGCCGCGCCTGATCCAACAGTGATTTCCAGACATCTCATGATTCGGAGAACAGAGTCGAATCCATCGTTGAATACTGTAGCTGCTATATAAGGAGCGATTTCAACGATTTTCGGGCCTGAGTAAAGATGTTTTGGGGCCATGCGCCATATGGTTGCATTAAAACTTTCATTCGCGTTCTGAGTGTGGCCACCAAAACATCTTTTCAACAAGTCTTTCCTCGATAAATCTTCATAAATCGGCAGTAGATGTTTCTGCAAATCTGGGTGTAATGCTTGAGGATGTTCAAACACGTTTGCTCCAACATCTTGCGATGCTTGCCATTTACACCAACTATCGATTCCAGGAAGACAGAAGTCATGTTGTCGATTGTTTTTTGTTGAGCACATGTGATAGTAGGTGGCCATGATAGCTTTTTTCATATTTTCGGCTGAGTTAACATTCCTTCTTATAGCCAATCCATAATAGGTACTCAGTTTTTTTATGAGCGCATTGGTAAGCTTGCCCTTTCCTCCTAATTTTTGGGCTTTTTTTCAAGTTCCGAAGACGTGTTCCCATTCTTTTCTGCACATGACCTATGCATTCGCATTTTATCACTTGAACATCTTCTCCATAAGGATTTCGGTTCAAAACTGCGAGAAAAGTTTTGGAGTCACCGTCACCGATATAAGCGGTATACATCACACCGTGTGATTCGACCGATCTTAAAAACATATCGATAACGGCATCCACCACTATCTTCCCAGCTGACCTTCCGTGATCTGTAGAACACTCTTCAATATGACTTTCATACCAAACATCATATTCTTCTGTGCCTACTTTATGCAGACAAATAATACAGCCTTGGAAAAATGTGCTTTCGAGGTCTTTCTGCCTGTTCATTTAATCTTTTTTCTTCTTCGATTGCTTCTTTACAACTTTTCATGAATAAAATTTTTGAAGCTTGATGTATATGCTCAACGATTGCGTTATATGCGCTTACACTGATTCCTTGACCAATGTCCATCATGCTCGAAAATAAATTCACCCCTTGTAAACCAATGCCTAACAGTCGCATCACAAACACAATACGTCGATTCACTCCAAAACCATTATTTATAAAAGGGCCAGAATTCATTTCACTTGAACCACAATAGTCGCGAACTCAATTATTCGATAGCGATGTGAGTTATTAATCGGAACACTTGTTGTTGACGCTGCCGAGAGTTTTCGGGCAGAAGGACTTGCACCAAGCGATATACCCTCTTCTGCCTGGTATTGATTACCATAAAATTTTCTTTTTTCGCCTATAAGCACGAAACTCATTTCTTTGAACGCCTTTTGGATACGATGTAGAACCCATTATGAATGCGGAAATCAACTAAGAGATCGACAGTCAGAAAGAAACTGAGCGAATGTTTTGAAATTTGACACTATCTCTGCTCAAGCTCGCAGCAGCCCAGATGCGTGGCGCGACGAAGGAAGTTCGCGGAAAAACTTATAGCATCGTAACCGTACTATATTTCGCTCTGAAAATTTCAGAGAATACTTTCGAAATATAATACTATCGATTTATACAATAAAAAAAACCCTTCCTTTGAGCCATCTATATAAGAATCCCCCCAAAAAAGTATGCCGAAGCATAGTTGAATATGATCAACTTTTCGAAAGTTATCGAGTCTACAAATTACATACATACTACAGACACCTTTTCGAAATTAGCTACGTTGTATAACCGAAATAAGTTATAATTCTTTTTCCACGAAACACAGTTTTATTGATGATAGCTTGGTAGTGAAAAACAGACTCAAAAAATATTTGGCATTGAAAATTGCGATGAACATTACAATTTGTTATGTTACATTCTCTTTTTTTGAAGCAGAATGACGGGCAGACAGAAGAGTTCGTGAAAACCATTTTTTCCGTTTTTCTTCTGATTCTGTTAGACATTGTTTCATTTGGCAATTCAACTGGAAACGAGTGTCGGACGTAACGCAAATCTGCCACAGTTTAGAGCGACCGCCGCATGGGCGATTGCCGAGTCGTAGACTCGTCGGAAACTCAATGACCAGCCTCAATCAACCTCTATTGCCAGGGAATCGATTTTCGTAATGAATTGTGGCTGGGCAACTTTCACTGGTAAACCAATATTGTTTCTTCGCAGAATTACAAGCTCCTTGCGACGATTCTCGACCAAAAACGAAATCCAGCAGTGCTCGATTAAAGGGGCGAATTTACCGCCAACAAAGAACATATCTATCCGGAACGCACCGTAAAGTCTTTGACCTATCGCGTAAAGGGAAAACTTAAGACGCAAGACTATCGAGTATCGACCAATCGCAAGCGTCTCATACCGTTATATTATTGCCGGTAAACGCCGCTTCTCCCGTCCATTGTTTAAGCGCGCTTTTAATGTCCCAAGTTTCACGTTTTATCATTGTGTAGGGGATGCCCTTAAAAGTGCTATCGAAATATAACCCGATCTTCAAATAAATTTTTTCATGCTCGAAAATATGTCATATTTGAGGGGTGAATAATAATGATCTGATGGTGACTAAAATCCTTTAGGGGTTTGTTTAAAAAATCGGGATTATTTTTCAACTAATAATATACGTCAGGTGATTGGATTCTCTTTATCTTTCGAAAAATTTGAAGCATCTGATTTCGAATACGAATATTTTTACATTCCCATTCTGAATTTTTCAATATTATGGTGCGCAATTCAACGAAAAAGTCCTTCGGAAAACATAGGCGTGTTTATTATTGAAATAACAACCAAATCTTATTGAACTGTCAGAATAGCTTTTAGGAAATAGTTGCCTACTTATTTCGATTTCCGAGATGAGAAGACACTTCGAAAAAGGTACAGTTTGAAAATACAGTGGAACCTCAAGCTTAATCCAGCTCCGGGCTTGGGTATCGACGGCCTTGGAAGAAGTTCGAGTGAGCTGAAACGTAAACAGTCAGGGCC
>WSXT02196352.1:0-19189 GCA_011762715.2 Neuroterus valhalla
GATTTAGAGATAACTTATTGGGCGTCTAACAAAACTGGGTAGGGGCAGTAGTCGAAAAATACACCAAGTATAAAAAAACCATGTTAAAATAATGAAAACTCCATAATCTTTGCGCCACACACAAATATGAGCCGATTTTTCTCAAATTTAGAGATAATTTTTTGGACATTCGAACGAAACTGGGTAGGGAAGGAGTCGAAAAAAATCCACCAAGTATGAAAATGAACCACCCTATTGCCCATGATCAAAATACGTGATTCTTGATCTCCAAAGTATCATTGCTTGACGTAAGAAGTCAATGACGCGTGGTCAATGATCCATGCGTAATCACTCTACTTAATAGTTCAGATTATCACATATCTGAGTTTTGCACCATGAGAAACCTGGTTCAAAATAACTTACTATCCAATAGGATTACTTATAATATAGCCAATCTATTGAACATCAATGAACCCTCTCGCCTTTGGAATGGGTTTCGTAGATTGGGCCTCATTAACCCTGAAAAGAATGCAAGTCCATTGCATATGTCTGTAGAAAATTTCGATGTCTATTGCCATTCTATCTCAAATATATCCTCATCCTGTTTCTCTCATGGACGTTGATAAGGCTTACTTACTGAACCCTTGATAAAGCACTTACTCATCCTTCTCAATTATTGCATCAATGCCTGTACGTTTCCTGCTATATGGAAAAAATCTATCATTTGCACCATTCCCAAGGTTGAGAACCCGATTTCTCTGAGTGATTATAGGCCTCTTTCTTTCTTTTATGCATGCTATAGGCTGAGGCACAGGACCATGTAGAGAGATGGGAGAAACAGGAAAGGATTTTTCTGACGATACATCCTCATTAAAGGGTTCAGTGAATCAAATCCAAAGTTATCCCTTGATCATGAAGAGGGAGCCTGAGGCTTTGAAGATCTGTAACGATGAGCTTGAGAGGAGAAACACTGCGCTGGAGGAAAATGTCGAACTTCTGCAGGAGAAAACTCTCTACTTCCGCAGAGATGTTTGTGCGAAAAATATTTCAAAGCACAAATTCAAGGACACGGAACTAATAACAACGACCTTACACTATCTCTTCGCGACATATTAACCGAAGTCAAATTCGAATCGGTGGTGTTGAAATCTGAATCAAACCCTCAAAGAGACACGAGGAACTCTCGCAAACACAGTAATTGACAACATAAGGGGGTCGGGGGATGATACGATTCGAATCGTCTTCTAGAATTCTCGTGGATTCGTGTACCTAGAAGGAATCTCAACGTTCGCCTTGGACATTGACATACTCTGTGTATTTGAGACGTGGCTTCTGGAAGCACCCTCTTGCCTACCGTATCATGAACTCTTCACGGCAGATGCAACAAAAATGAGTCAAGTGCGCCTTTGCCTCATCTGAGTTTATGGTCGGTTTAATAAACTTAAAGCTGAGGCTTGACAGAGATTCGATCTGCGAAATTCCGCATTCAGTACTTGCACGACTGGAAAAAATATACTCTTCTGTTTATTTAATTCCGGGTGGGAATTATAACGCGTGCATTGGTTATCTAAATCAGGTACTTTGGAGGCCTTAATGGACGGAGTAAAAGCTTTTGCGCGAAGATCCGCATTGGACCAGGATATGTGCAGAAGGGGTCTTGCATTGGTTGAATGTTACACGTGCATGGTTTGGCATCCTTCAACGGTAGATTCGGTGAGAACTGTCCAGGGAGGTACACTCGTCTTCCCAGCGGGAGTGAGGGTACAATTGATGTTGCGGCTTGCACACTCCCTTCCATCAGCATGATTAAGGATTTCAAGTTGTGCATTTCGCTTCTCGCTCTTACGACCTTCCAATCTGCGTAGTTTTTAAAGTGCAGAAATGGATGGAGAGAGATCTGCTGAAGAGTGGCGCACGAGTCCGTCTGTGAGACTTATATGGAGGGAGGACAGGAGGCAGGTTTTCCTTGTAAGTCTCACACTCTCTGACCCATACTCTTCTTCTTTGTGCATTCTATGGACGAGAACTTCATTAATTCTACTAAAGAAGTGGCATGCGGGGCTTGTATGATTACCAGGCCTTCGTTGTGTTTTGTAAGCAAGAAACCGTTTTATGATTGGATATGCCTCAAAAGAATTCTGTAGAGCAGTCAATTCTTTTAAGATTGGCAGGATTTCACAAATTCATTGTACCCTCATGTAGTTAGTTTCAACCTTGCTTGGTTCATGAACACACATCCTCTTCTAGATGGATCGATTTCCAGAACCATAAAAATGTCTGCCATAAGTAAATGTAAATCAAGGAAAGCTTTAGGCGAAGATGAAATCTCTGCGGAATTTTATAGAGTTCTCCCGGAATTCCATGCAGGTTTCACGGCTGACAGATGCTGTATGGATCGTATTTCTGCATTGAGTTCCATCATTCAGATACATTTTTCGATTCCTGGTCACCTGTTTTTGCCTGCTTCATCGATTTTGAAAGAGCTTTCCCCTCCGTCAATTACGATCTTCCATGGCGCAAACTATTGAACCTGGGGGTTTTCTTTATTTCAACAATCGGGAATTCGACAAACTACATGTTCAGTCGTGGGAGCTTCAATTAATCATCAAATCTACGTTATTATTTTGTCATATGCTGATGCCAATTTTAGCACGTTGAATCATTTGGAGGTCAATATATCCAAGACCAAGACCATTGTTTTTCATAGGGAGAGACCCCGCTGGTACCGACTTTACGTTTGAAGACACTCAATTGATGATGGTCTGGGAATATACTTACCTTGATAAGCTATTTGGGGGCTCAGGTGCACTTGCTTTGGCCTGTAATAAAAGGGTTGCTGCTGCTGGAATAGCCGTAGGCCCGTTTTTGCATGTCCCCCTAGCCTTTTGGTCGGAAACTTGGCGTACGAAATTTATCCGGTTTCAGAGCCTTATCTCAAGTTTCCTTAGTTATGCCATAGGGATTTGGAGTTTGAGGTACCGTAGGGAAGTAGAGGTAGTTCATACAACCTTCTTGAAGAGAGCCCTGGGCTTGCCTTCGTACACCCAGGGTTCCGCGTTAAGGCTAGAGCTGAGACGTGTCCTGCTAGCATCTAATATGTTTAAAATAGCCTTGAATTGTCTGAAGAATATTCTGAGTATGGGCGACGAATGACTCCCTGAAGTTTGACTGAAGCGCCTTCAGGTCGCTGCAAACTCAGGTAAGGCAGTTCCAGAATATAATTGGGTCCTGCAGTTGACCTCAACAAATATCACAGCTATATTAAATAATAAAATACATCTTAATTCAATTATATTCTACAAGGATGATGTATCATCATTATTATATTTACATTTTTTGCCTTGAGGGCTATTGTCCCAGGGCTCAGATAAATTCTAAACCTAATATGTGCATTTGTTTAATATGCTTAGTTACTTTGTCGAGACATGGGTTCCTATTTCACACAGATATTGACGGAGCAAGTCTTATTATCATATTTACCGAAGGCAGTACTGACTTTTATGCTAATTATTCATTATTTTCACAAGTCTTAACTATTAAAAGATAGCTCTTCCCTTCAAAGCACCTGCACTTCTATCAAATCCGGGAACGATTATGACTATCGCGTATCGTACAGTAATGTCTCTGTATGTCAGCCGGCAATTTCATCAGTCCATCTCTTATCTGTTGTGATAACTGGGTTCAGGTACATCCAATGCCTCACTAGCTTGCGTCATGGCTACAGCGTCAATGGTGATTAGATCTTTACCGATACGCAAATTTTCGCAACATCCTTTCTATGCTTCTATCAGGATGTTAATTTTGTCACAATGTAGGTCAACCCTTTCTAGAGTTACATATATAAACACTGATAAATCTATAGGAGACAGGCTATTGGTCGAAATCCAGATGAGTTCTAAAAGTCTGATTTTTTAAGCGACACGTACCAGGTTCCTTCGAGCCTAAAGTTTGGTGTAAGACCTGAATCTTTGATGACATTTTGAATGCACCTCATTCTGAGGTTCTCCCACGGTATTTTCTTCAAGTTATTTAAGTGAAAATCAGTCACGCTAGCCAAAGCATCCTAAGCAGGCCCACACGGTCGAAAAATGACTGTTTAACGGAATTGTTTGTTTATCCTTTTTGTTTGTATATTATTATATTCATCATTCATTATTTTTGTTTATAAAAAATTATTCACGATAATTGTATACAATTTCTTCACCGTCACGGGGTTACGGCCCTCACCGTTCTCTCCTGCCACTTCTGCCTTCTTCTTCCTCTCTAGTACACACTACTAACGGATGTTTCCACGACCCCTTTTAAGAGCACACACTCTATATATTACTTCCTTTCCATCTATCCAGTATTGGCATGTTTTCTGTTCTACCCCATCCTGAACCAAACCACTCTATTTAACTTAATATTCTTTTCCACCTTTGTTGAGCATTATGGTTTTCTCACCCATTTAACGAAGATCCTGGAACCTAGCGCAGGAATTTAGTATTGAATAAGTGCCCCTTATTTACCCTATGCCGAAAATCCAAGCACTTTTTTTGAAACCCAAAAAGTGTAGTAATGCCTTGACCAGAAGAAGCATGGGATCGCATACATCTAAATTTTTCAGGTTCGTCCCATAACCATATGTGGTTAGAAGTTCTACATGCGTACTCAAAAGGGCCAGAGATAATTATTTTGGAAACAACACAAAAGTTCACATCACGGATTTTTCTTTACAACTCAAACAACCGTATATCTTTATTTTACGGTGAATAGTAAGAAGAGGAGGGCGGAGTCAGTTATGTAAGGAGGTTCAACAGAAAATAAAGGAGAGTGTAAAAAAATGGATGATAGGGGAGATTGATCAAATGGGATACAAAAGACTTAAAAAGGAGTATTATAGGATGTTGAATGAGAAAAGTCAGAAGGAGAAGGGAAGATATACAGATAAGGAAAGGGATGCAGTAGAGGAGAGGCAGATATGGGAGGTGATAAGAAGGGTAAGGGGCTGAAGAAAGGGAGTAGAAGAGGGTATGAGAATGAGTAAGTGGACGGAGTACTTCAAATGCTTGTAAGAAGGACAGGGGGCAGGGTCAGGGTAGCAGAGCAGAAGGTGGTAGGAAGAAGAAGAAAAGATAGAAATAATTTAGGCAAGGGAGAAGGGAACATGGCAATAAGAAGGGTAAAGAAGGATTAAGTGCGGTGGCAAGCCATAGAAGAAAGGGCAGTAGATAAAGGGCTGATTATAAGAATAAAACGAAAATTTGTGGAGACAGGATAAGAACTCAATTAAGGATCTCCTTTGAGTCTACTATTGTTTAGTATGATGTTGACAGACTTAGAGGAAAAGCAAGAAGTAAAAGGAAAGTGGGGACGATCTTAGAAATCCGTAAGATTTACTCTCTAGCATATGCGGATCATATTATACTATCAGCAGAGGACGGACATGGGCTGAATTGAATGTTAAGGAGGTTTGAAGAGATCGTCAGAGGAAAAGACTAAATTAAAGTATTCCAAAAGTATATGCTTTAGGAATTGAAGGTATTCAAGGTTTTGGTTTGGAGCAGAGGGTGGCAACGAGCTGCAAGGAATAAAATGGATGAAATGTGCGAGTAAAATGATGGGTTGAGATTGATGGCATAGGAAAGAGAAAGTTCAAGGATGAGTAGAGGTTGTGAATTTAAATGTTCATGTGCTCGTGTAGGCAGTCTTGTGTTATGGTTTAGTGTGATAAGAACGAAAGAGAGTGACAAGTCTTTACGAATGATTTCCAGGTGTGATGAAGGGGTACCTGGAGTAGTCTAGGATATATGCTTAGAGGAGAACTAGGAAAGAACAGGACGGTAATCCGTTAATTGAAGAGCGTGTAAATGTTCGAAGACGAGCTGGAGAAGAAAGAAGGGAGACAAAGCGCACAAGCGTGTCCAGGTGAGATTAGATTTATAGAGAGGAGAGGGAATACAGAAGTTTTTATATAAGAAGGAGGGAGACAATGGAAGAGAAAAGACTGCGGTAATGAAGAGGGCAGTATACAATAACAATGAATAGAATCGGATGTGATGGTAAGACAGGCAGAGGAAAGATAGAGGAAAAAGATGGTACTACAGTACAACAAGTTGCATAGAGGTTGTTGAATAGGTTCCGGAACCTAGAATAACAAGATTTTGATATCAACTCGGGTACTATGCCATAGTTTAGTGCTTATTTAGTGCGAATTTATGCCGCAGAAAAACAATTTAGTGCCCCGTAACTCAAAAAAAAAAACATCAAGCAATACTGGAATCAACTGAAGCAAGAACTTCGGTATGTGAAACTTGGAAAATGTTAGTTACATCAAATTGTTTTTTACGAAGGGATTTAGTGTATTTCTTGCTTCAGGTCCCTCCGTGGTATGATCCCGCAAAATATGAGTAATATCAGATCCTCTTCCGCGCAAGAATTCAGTGCTGATTAAGTGCCCCTAATCTGCCCTTATGCACAATATCTGGTTACTCTTTTTGAAACCTGCTTTGTATAACGATAGAGGCTAAGACGCGTAGGCTAGGGTTACTCAATTGAAGAAATCTTCTTGTAAACTAACAAAGCGTTTATTATTATTACTCAAAACCACATATGTTCCCAGAATGCCAGGCGCACCGAGACTGCAATGCCAACGCACGGTCCAACGACACACACCGAGGCATGCGCGTCACGAACGACCATGCTACATCACTTCACGCAAATACATCTCAATTCCTCCCCTGTTTTGATGAAATGATATGCCTAAATGTCAATGGTGCAAATTTTCTTGTTATTCTAGCTTCGATACATTTTTCGGCCGTTGTTCTATTATAATCGATGATGACCAAATCATCTGGTTTGAGTACCCCATTCCACGTATACTGCCAAGCGGCAATTCTTGCCTTTATGGGTCGAAACGCTTACAAAGTTCTCGTTGGTAGAACAGCCATGCTGGTGTTTTACCAGTTGTAGAATAAGGTGTACTTCGATAATCAAACAAAAAACTATTAACTGCACATATTACTGTTTTTCTCCCTGAAGAATTGTTGATACATTTCTTTTAAATGTACCTAAAAAATTTTCTGCTGCTCCAATAGAGGCCAGATAGTATGGCGGTGAAAATATTTGCTTAATACCGTAATTTTCAAAAAAAAATTCAACTCAGTTGATGTGAATTGTCGACCATTATCTGTATGTGAATGATCTGGCAATCCGTGCCTCGCAAAAAGAACTTCACATACTTTAATCAAAGCGCTTGATTTTGTGTCCTTTCCAAAAAGAATAATCTCTGGCCATTTTGGGTACGCATGTAGAACTTCTAACCTCTAACTTCTAACTTCCACCCATTTTTTTGGCAAAAAACTACGTTCGATTGCTAACGAATCCTTACAATCGCTTGATCAACCTAGTAGACAGTATCTCATAATCTTACTTAAGAATTGATCCTTCTTTAATTCATCTGGAACCAATTGCAAGTCTACATTCGACATACCGTCACAATTTTATTACTACACTTTTTTGTCCTGAGAAAAAGTGCCCGGATTTCAGTCATGGGGCAGATAAGGGGCATCTAACTAGCACACTAAAGTCCTGTGGAACGAAATGATTCGATCTTACGCATAATTTCCAAATAAACGTACTTTTTTGGTGTCAAAAGGAATGCCAGGTTGTTAAGCATAATGCAGACCAGGAGCACTAAATTATCACGAAATTCCTGCGCAAAAAACAATCTGAGATCACTCAGTTCCCGAATACACGTACTTTTTTGGTTTAAAAAAAAGTGCCTAGGTGTTAGGCGTGGGGTGTTACTGATCAAGTCAGGTTGGTAAAGCTATATGCACGCCTCGCGGTAGATACCGACTTGCTTAGTTGCTATGATGTCAGTATTGTCCCTAACCGTAGAGGTTACATAGTGCGCCTGCACACCCTGTGTCGACAGAAACACCCAAAGCTCTCGCACCTTTCACACCAAGTGTTAAGAACCGCGCCGTGAACTTTTCGCGGACAAGAGATGTACGCGGAACGCTTCCTCAACAGCTGCAAGAACAATCCGCAGAAGAAAATCAGGAAGCGACATCGAGACCATCAAGCAGCACATTTTTGACAAAATACCAGTACTATCTGACACAAGGAGGAGAATTAAAGAGGGAGAGATCGCGCCTCTTTACCGGTCCTCCTGTTCTTGTCGAAAACCCACCATACGTTTCAAGGAGCTGTGCAATCACCTCATAATATCCGAGAGGGAATGCCCACTAATCACTGCCGAGGAGGTAAAGAAAGCATTAAGGGTCACGAAGAACTTCTCCGCTGCTGGTCCAGATTGTAGTAAGAACTTTTGGTGGAAGAAGTTTACTTCTACACATCAACATCCTGGCCCACATCTTTACCTCATATTTGAAGTCAGAGATCCCTATTCCGCAGTGGCTGGTGTTAGGACGCACTGTGCTCCTACCGAAGAGAGGCGACTTGTCCAACCCAAAGAACTACAGACCAATCACTTGTCTCAACACGGTATATAAGGTCTTTACATCTATACTTAATGACAGGATCGTTCAGATAATTTGACCTGTATGGAGTGAGATTTACGAACAACGAGAATCGAAAAGAAGCGCAGCAGACTGTCGGGAAAACCTAATGATCGTCAGGAGTGTCTGCAAAGACGCTGCAAACCACAAACACAATCTATCGACGGCCTTGATCAATTCCCAGAAAGCTTTTGATTTAACTTCCCATAAACTTACCATCTGTCTGTTGAAAAGCTTTAAGGTTCATTCGGATATAGTGGGATGCATTGAGAGATTGATGCCTCTTTGGAAGAACAGATTTACTATCACTTCTGGAAAACATCGTGTGACTACCAACAGTGTCACTTTCCAGAGATGTGTCTTTCAGGGTGACGCAATGAGCCCTCTCCTCTTCTGCATCACACCATTGCCTTAAGCCCTCGAACTCCGTGATTCTCATGGATACCTCTGTAGCGGAACTAATATTCGTGAGCATAAGGTCACTCGTATATTTAATATGGATGACTTAAAGATTTATGCTTCTGGAAAAGAGCTTCTTGAAGATGCTCTTAGTGTCGTCGGGAGGTACACACGAGAAATTGGTATCGACTTCGGATTGGATAAGTGTGCTAAGATTCATCTGAACGTGGACGAATCGCAGGTATAGATAAGGACCCTAAGCTTGTTGACCGAAAAACTATTAGACACCTTAGCGCTGGAGATACCTACAAATACCTGGGTGTGCCTGAGAGCCGCATTTAGGATACAATATCAGTAAAGGAGGTCCTCCAAAGCAAATACAAACACCTGCTCCGACGAATTTGGTCGACAAACCTGTCGTCGTTGAACAAGATATCTGCGACTAACATGCTTGCCGTCTCAGTTCTACTCTATTCGTTTGGGGTAGTTCCATTGACGAAGAGCGAGCTCAAGGCGCTCATTTACAAAGCCATGGAGCAGGCAGCTGAAACTCTTGGCCTAAACCTTAACAGGTGAAGAAAGCGGAGGCCGGAAGTTTTATTTTCGCGTGCCAGGACGGTGTAATTTCCACCTTAGCATACCGTAGAAGCATTTTACGTCAAGAGGTTTCCAGCTATATGTGCAGGGCGTGTCTGAAACTCCCTGAGCACCTATGGCATATACTATCAAATTGCCCTATTCACGCAGGAACGACTTATCTGTACAGACACAATTCTGCCTTGAGAGTACTTCACCTCCATCTTTGTCGCTCTCTTGGTGTTGGCCGCGGTGCCGAACGCTCCAAGAGGGATACAGTCTTTTGTTGAGAACGAGGAGTGCCGAATCTACTGGAACTACGATTTCTCGTCAATAGTCCCAATCCAACACACAAGACCTGACATTGTGCTCATAGACAAGCGTGACCGAACTATGTTTGTGATCGAATTTTCGGCTTCAGCCGACTACAACATCAGAGACAAGGAAACCGAGAAAAAGGAGAGATACAAAAATCTCAGAGAACACCTACCTAACATTCCTCGATTATTGATGATTGATTACCCTTTCAACTCCTGTATAAGTTTACATTAACAACTATGCCGACTGTAGCGTGTTTATCTTAAGTTGACATATGATTAAGTGAGTCCCGAGTTCGGGCAATGTACACCCTTCTTTATGTATCGCTCGTTTATTCTATAAGTGTTCTTATTGCGCAGAGACGAAATTTGAAGAATGGAGGATGAAGCTGCACGAAATTGTTTTTCTGCGGCATAAATTCGCACAAGATAAGCACTAAACTATGGCATAGCACTCGAGTCGATATCAAAATCTTGTAATTCCAGGTTCAGGAACCTATTTAACAATCTTTATGCAACTTGTTGTACTTTGGTACCATGATTTCCCTCATTACCACATTCTTTTCTCATTCGCTGCCTTTCACCATCCTATTTAAAACCTTCTGTGTTCCCTCTCCTCACTCCAAACCCAATCTCAACTCCCAAATCTCCCAATCTCCCTCCAAACTTTACGCTCTCTTCAATTGCCGCACTGTACGTAAAATAATAAATTTTGCAAATTCGAATTAACTGTATGAGATAGCATTCTTCAAGATGAACTCTATATGAGGGTGATTGCCAGAAAATTCACCGCTCTAAGTCCAAACGATTTTCCACATATAATTCGATTGATACATTTTTTATGGTAAAATCTCAGTGATGTACTTACATTGAAGTAAAACTTTTAAGAGTAACAAAAATTGTATACAGAAGGCTTTGTTCGTAAATTATGAATAAAAAAGTACGCAAAAGATACACCGATAAAACTTTAATATTGATTTAAATCAGAGAATATTCAAGAACTAGGCTCGAAGAATTTCGATAAAAATTACTCTGAAATCCTCAATAAAAATATTCAAAATGTGTGCTGAGATGGTTTATTCTAGTAGGAGGAAATACTTCTCTTTGAAATGTAAATTGTATACTCTTCAAAAATGCATTCCTTAATCTCGTGATTCGCGATTTTTATACTCTCTAGGGTTAGACATAATATTAGAGAAAATTGTTATATATTTTGGACGCTTTGAAAGTTCGTTTACTTTGGGAATCTCATCGTCCAAAATGTTCAAAACGATTAGGCACGCAGAGAAGCCGACAACGATTCGGCAAGTATAACTGATCGTTCAAGAGTTGCTGAATTAGATGAAAACACAATAAAGAACCATCGACACATTCGACGTTCTCTATGGACGGATCGACTAGATGATGACATGTTCGATTGCTACAATACTAGTATTGTCCCTAATAGCAGAGGTTATATGGCGCACCCGGACACTCTATGGTGACAGAAACACCCAGTGTTTTTGCAACTTTTATAGCAAGTGTTACGAAACCATGTCATCTACCTTTAACGAATAGTAGATGTACGCGGAACGCTTTCTCAGCCAATGTAGAAACAAGCCGCATCGAAGATCAGGAAGACGACATTTAGACCAACTGCTTCAACAAGGCATCCTCCAAAAGACGATGGCATTTCCAGAACAAGGAGAAACGTTAACATCTAGGTTTCTCCAAAGCTTCATGATATGGCTGAAATGGGCGAACCCTTTGCGAGGATCTCTCGGAGAGTCCGACCTCTGGACCATCACTTATTCAGGTTATGATGCGACCAAAGCTGTGGCTGATTCGAATTGAAGATCTAAGCCGACGATAGAGGAAATTAGCAAAAAAACGCTTGCATCAACTAAACAAGAAGATTGACTGTGCTAGACAGAACGAGTCCGGTGTGCAGTGTGTAATTAACAAGATTAAATTCGGTGAGCCATAACGGCAAAGTTCTAAAAGTTCGCTCACAAATTGAGGATCCATCGTCACACATGGAAAATGTCAAAGCTGCTGAACAAAGTGGATCAAAAAGATGCACAGGAGACTGTCGAGAGAACCTGCTGATCGAAAGAAGTATCTGCAAACATAGATATTTACTATATCTTCTGGAAAACATCGTGTGACAACTAACAGCGTCATTTTCTAGAGGAGTTTGTTTACAGGGTGACACAATAATCCCTTTCCTCTTCTGCATCACACTGCTACCGCTGTCTCTCATGCCTGAGAGCCGCATTCAGAATGTAACATCAGTAAAGGAGGCTCCCTGGAGCAAATACAAACTCCTTCTTTGACAGCTTTAGTCTTCCAATCTTTAAGCATTAAACAAGATGTTTGCGTCAAACATGCTTGGCATCCCAGTTCTACTGTATCCGTTTGGGGGTGGTTCCGTGGAGAAACAACGAACTGAAGGCCTCCAACATCATTTCGCGTAAAACAATGCATATGAAGAAAAATTTGCATATCAATATGTCTGTTCCGCGCTTATAAATCTCCTGAAATTCGTCAGGCATCTCGAAATAGTAGGAAAAAAGTTCTTTACAATGCCTTGGAACAGGCAGCGAGACCCTTGACCTGAAATGTGATCGAACTATGTTCGTGATTGAATTCTTGGCCTTGGCCGACCATAACATCGCAGGCAACGAAATTGAGACAAACTAGAGGAAAAGAGACCTTAGAGAGCGACTATAGCGACACTACCCAGGACATTTGGTTGAAAAAAATTTTCTCGTCATCAGTGCTCTTGAAGGTGTGCCTCCACTGAGGATACTTCGGTTGCTCCACGTCCTCAAGACACACGAGGCTCTTGCCGGCCCTTCGTTTTGATTTCATGGGGCATGTAGTCACTTATCTCACGGTCGTGAGACGTGGCCGTAAGTGTCGTTTACCGCAGTTCTCCCAAGAGCTTGTATCATTTTCCTGAAAGACAGCTGCTCCCAGGAAGACTCTACGATGTTTCTTCTGCTTGTCTTCAAGGGCGGATCTAGAAACTAAACTAGAAACTAGAAACTAAATTGCATCCACGCTTGTTTTCCTTATAATCATGAAAATATACACACTGTGCAAGAAGAGGCTCTTTTGTATCAGATTATTCTTCGAAACACGATTTAACTCTATGCATATGAGAATACTCTATAAGAGACAATTTCAACTTCTCCATGCGAAACAGAAATCAAGTTCGAGTAAAGGTAGGAGAATATTATCGTAGATAGGATGAACATTATAGATTTGAACGAGAAACAGATTTCTAGATTAACGAATTATATAAAAGCTTTGGCATGGATAAATCTAAATAGACATAAATAGAAACATTGGGATTGGAGAATGTAGGATGATTGACAGCGAAAGAGAGAGGAAGGGATCAACATGGATCGGTGGATGATAGGAGGAGATCGACTAAGACAAGTAGAGGATTTAGACGAAATGAAAGCATACACGGCGATGGTCTAATTACATGCAGATGGAGGAAAAGATACCTCAAAATTCCGTAGATACGTGGAAGATGATCTTCGAAAAACATAAAAGATTGAAGAAAAATATATACGGTTTAAGACTGCGGAAAGGATAAAAGATCGATTCAACACTTCCTTTGAATTTTGCTTTTCCTCTTATACTGTTATGGGCTACTTTTTGGAAATATTTAACGCTCCAATTAAAAAGAATCTTAACAGAAAGATGAGTAACGTTGAAATTGAATAAAAAGGGACAAGTTAAAAATTAATCAGAGGGAAAGAACGAGAAAAGGAAACAATTAGTGTTTCGGGATTGATTGAGATCAACTGTCAAACGAACTATCCAAGGAAAAAAGTGAAAATTCATCAATTTATGAGTGCATAGGTTGGAGAATATTTGACTTGAAAGAAACAAGTATAAAATTTTGACTCATAAAAAATTATTGGATCCGTATATAGGTTATTGGGAATCGCAGAATTACTAATGTCCCATCGATGGGACGAACTGCACAAATTTTCCGATTTCATCAACCAATCACATCCAAATATCCAGTTTACCATGGAAATTGAACAGAACGGAAAATTGCCCTTCTTAGACGTTCTAGTTTACAAAAGACCTGACAACAAGTTAGGACATGAAGTTTACCGGAAACCCACTCATACAAATAGATACCACCACGCTTCCTCCCGCCATCATCCATCCCAAAAACAGTCAATCATCAACTCGCTCGTTCACAGAGCTGTCTCAATTACAGATAAAGATAACTTACAAAAATAATTACACAAACAAACAAATTGATAGAGCAATCAGAAAATATACTAGAAAAAACAAGTTAACACAACCAACTAAAGAAAGAGAGAGAAAAGCCACCTCCACCCTACCCTACATCCAAGGTATCGCAGAACAAATTTATAGACAATTGTTGACAATTGTGTAGCGTTGATGCGTGGGATGTTGGCATATATGTTTGCAGGCAGATTACCACGCTACGAGCGAGTTGCGCAAGGCTCAAAGTTGGCAAAACCATGCTTTTCGTAAAGGGAAAACTGAGCTGACAATATTATAGAGTTAATCTGTGGGATGTCGGCATATATGTTTGCAGGCAGATTCCCACGCTACGAGCGAGTTGCGCAAGTCTAAAAGTTGCGGAAACTATGCTTTTCGCAAAGTGAAAACAGAGTTGACAATTTTGTAGTGTTAATGCGTAGGATTTCGGCATGTATAATTGCAGGAAGATTTCCACGCTACGAGCGAATTGCGCAAGGCTCAAAGTTGGCAAAATCATGCTTTTCCCGAACTAAAAACTGAGTTGACAATTGTGTAGTGTTGAATCTTGGGATGTCGGCATATATGCTTTCAGGCAGATTCCTACGCTACGAGCGATTTGTGATAGCCTCAAAGTTGGCAAAACTATGCTTTTTGCAAACTGAAAACTGAGTTGCCAATTGTGTAGTGTTGAATCGTGGGATGTCGGCATATATGTTTTTAGGCAGATTCCTACGCTACGAGCGATTGGCGTTAGGCTCGAAGTTGGCAAAACTATGCTTTCCGCAAACTGAAAACTGAGTTGACAAGTTTGTAGTGTTGATGCGTGGGATGTCGGAATATATGTTTGCAGGAAGATTCCCACGCTTCGAGCGAGTTGCGCAAGCCTCAAATTTGGAAAAGTTATGATTTTCCCAAAGTGAAAACTGAGTGGACAGTTGTGTAGCGTTGATGCGTGGGATGATGGTATATGTTTTTGCAGGCGAATTCCCACGCTACGAGCGAACTGCACAAGCTTCAAAGTTGGCAAAATCATGCCTTTCGCAAAGTGAAAACTGAGTTGACAAAATTGTAGAGTTAATGCGTGGGATGTCGGCATATATTTTTGCAGGCAGATTCTCAGGCTACGAGCAAGTAGCGCAAGGCTTTTTTTTTGGCAAAAACTTGCTTTTGGCAAAGTAGAAACTGAGTTGACAATTGGGTAGTGCTAATGCGTGAAATTTCAGCATATATATTTGCAGGGAGATTCCCTCGCCAAAAGCGAATTGCGCAAGGCTTCAAGTTGGAAAAATCATGCTTTTCACAAAGTGAAAACTGAGTTGACAGTTGTGTAGCGTTGATGCGTGAGATGTCGGCATATATTTTTGCAGGCAGATCCCCAGTCTACGAGCGAGTCGCGCAAGGCTTTTTTTTGGCAAAACCCTGCTTTTGGCAAAGTGGAAACTGAGTTGACAATGTATTGTGCTGATGCGTGGGATTTCAGCATATATGTTTGCAGGCAGGTTCCAACGCTATGAGCGACTTTTGCAGGGTTCAATATTGGCAAAATCATGCTTTTTGCAAAGTGAAAACTGAGTTGACAATTGTGTAGTGTTGATGCGTAGGATTTCGGCATGTATGTTTGCAGACAGGTTCCCACGCTACGAGCGAGTAACTCAAGCCTCAAATTTGGAAAAATCATGCTTTTCCCAAAGTTAAAACTGAGTGGAAAATTGTGTAGTGTTGATGCGTAGGATTTCGGCATATATGTTTGCAGACAGATTCCCTCGCTGCGAGTGAGTTGCGCGAGGCTCAAAATTGGCAAAACCTTGCTTCTCGCAAAGTGAAAACAGAGTTGACATTTGTGTAGCGTTGATGCGTGGGATGTCTGCATATATATTTACAGGCAGAATCCCACGCTACGAGCGAGTTGCGGAAGGCTGAAAGTTGGCAAAACCATGCGTTCCTCAAAGTGAAAACTGAGTTGGCAAATATGTAGTGTTGATGCGTGGGATGTAGGCATATATGTTTGCTGGCGGATTCTCATGCTATGAGCGAGTTGCGCAAGGCTCAAAGTTTACAAAACCATGCTTTTAGCAAAGTGAAAACTGAGTTGACAATTGTGTAGTGTTGGATCGTGAGATGTCGGCATATATGTTTTCAGGCAGATTCCTATGCTACGAGCGATTTTTGTGTTAGCCTCAAAGTCGGCAAAACTATGCTTTTTGCAAACTGAAAACTGAGTTGACAATTGTGTAATGTTGAATCTTGGGATGTCGGCATATATGTTTTTAGGCAGATTCCTACGCTACGAGCGATTTGCGTTAGGCTCAAAGTTGGCAAAACTATGCTTTTCGCAAACTAAAAACTGAGTTGACAATTGTGTAGTGCTGAATCTTGGGATGTCGGCATATATGTTTTTAGGCAGACTCCTACACTACGAGCGATTTGCGTTAGGCTCAAAATTGGCAAAATATGCTTTTCGCAAACTAAAAACTGAGTTCACCATTTTGTAGTGTTAATGCGTGGGATGTCGGAATTATGTTGGCAGGCAGATTCCAACGCTATGAGCGAGTTGCGCAAGGTTCAAAGTTGGCAATATCATGCTTTTCCCGAAGTGAAAACTGAGTTGACAGTTGTGTAGCGTTGATACGTGGGATGTCGGCATATATGTTTGCAAGCAGATTTCCACGCTACGAGCGAGTAACTCAAGCCTCAAATTTGGGAAAATCATGCTCTCCGGAACGTGAAAACTGAGTTGACAATTGTGTAGCGTTGTTGCGTGGGATGTCGGCCTATATGTTTGCAGGCAAATTCCGGCGCCACGGGCGAGTTGCGCAAGCCTCAAAGTTGGCAAAACCAACCTTTTCCCAGAGTGAAAACTGAGTTGACAGTTGTGTATCGTTGATGCGTGCGATGATGGCATATGTGTTTGCAGGCAGATTCCCACGCTACGAGCGAGTTGCGCAAGCCTCAAAGTTGGCAAAATCATGCTTTTCGAAAAGTGAAAACTGAGTTGACAATTGTGTAGCGTTGATGCGTGGGAGGTCGGCATATATGTTTGCAAGCAGATTCCCACGCTACGGGCGAGTTGCGCAAGCCTCAAAGGTGGCAAAATCAAGCTTTTCGCAAAGTGAAAACTGAGTTGACAATTGTGTAGCGTTGATGCGTGGGATGTCGGCAGATATATGTTTGCAGGCAGATTCACACGCTACGAGCGTGTCTCGCAAGGCTCAAAGTAAATAAACCATGCTTCAAGCAAAGTGAAAACTCAGTTGACAATTATGTAGAGTGGATTTATGGGGTGTCGGCATATATGTTTGCAGGATGATTCCCATGCTACGAGCGATTTGCGCAAGGCTCGAAGTTTGGCAAAACCATGTTTTCCGCAAAGTGAAAACTGAGTTGACAAATATGTAGTGTTTATGCGTGTAATTTTGGCAGATATATGATTGCAGGCAGATTCCCACGCTACGAGCAAGTCGAGCAAGGCTCAAAGTTGGCTAAACCATGCTTTTAGCAAAGTGAAAACTGAGTTGACAAATATGTAGTGTTGATGCGTGGGATGTCGACAAATATATGTTTGCAGGCAGATTCCCACGCTACGAGCGAGTCGCGCAAGGCTTATAGTTAGCTAAACCATGCTTTAAGCAAAGTGAAAACTCAGTTGACAATGTCGGCATATATGTTTGCAGGCAGATTCCAATGCTAGGAGCTAGGTTCGGAAGGCTCAAAATTAGCAGAATCATGTTTTCCAAAGTTTGGTTGGTCCAACTACGGAATGATCTATTTGTTTTTATTAATAGAAATGTTTCGAAATGGTCTTCTTACAATATCTAGTTATTTGCCAAAACACATGTATATGTTCAAAAATCTTTGGGAATATATCTATCGTCGTGCTAAAATGAAGCGCAATATTTCAGCAGGAAATAATCAATAGTTTGTGAGGAAAGCTATTTTTTTGAAAAATAACGGTAGTCTAAGGTAAAATGTACGTGGTGCAGTGGTTGCAAAACGATGAAAGTCGAAAATTTCGTATAACAAAGTACATTTTTTCGTGTTTTTCTCATAACCAAATAAAATATCTCCGCTCATTTTCATCCTACAGAATGGGTATTCACTTCGTTTGGAAGTTATTATTTCTTTCTGCCATTAAACGAGGAAAAATCGGGGTTTGTTAATTAGGAGATTCGATAATTTTCTTGAATAATCATTGCAGCAGTTCTAATTTTCGAAATATACACTTTAAACTCGTACGCAGTGATTTTGGATAGTTATACCAACTGTAATAAAAATTTACAAAAAAAATTAGTCCTGTATTCCCTGTTTCTAATTACCGTTGATTAACTACCAAAAACTGATGCAACGTATCACGTCGGAGGGTAATTAACAAATTATTTTAATATTTACAGGAAAGTATATTTGCTATGATCGATTCTGCGTATGTTACAAATGTATATTTAAATATATACATAATAAAATCGCACAATTCATTAATTACAAAAGTATATGGAGTTCGGCAAATATTATATATATATATATATATATATATGTATATATCGGTGTAATTTCTGCCTTAGCATACCGTAGAAGCATTTTACGTCAAGAGTTTTCCAGCGATAGGTGCAAGGCGTGTCTGAAACTCCCTGAGCACCTATGGCATATACTATCGAATTGCCCTATTCACGCAGGAACGACGTATCTGTAAAGACACAATGCTGCCTTAAGTGTACTTTACCACTATCTTTGTCGTTCTCATGGTGTTGGCCGCAACCCTGCCCTGCCGAACGCTCCAAGACAGCATCAAAGACAAGGAAACCGAGAAGAAGGAGAGGTTCGGTTAAATTAATTGTTCTCATCATCGGTGTTCTTGGAGGTGCGACGCCTTCACTGGTTAGAAACCTTAAAGCCATCCCGTGTGCCAAAAATATGCCGTGGCACTTGCCGGGTGGATGCAAAGTGCAGTCATCCTTGGGTCGCTGCGTGTGCTTAAAACACACAAAGGTTTCGCTGGCCCGTCATTGTGCTTTTGTCGCGCATGTGGTCACTAATCTCACGATCGTGAGACGTGGCCATACGTGTATTTACCCGCGGTTCGACTGGGAGCTGGTGCCATTCTCCTGAATACATACATACATACATACATACATACATACATACATACATACATACATACATACATACATACATACATAC
>WSXT02196363.1:0-19188 GCA_011762715.2 Neuroterus valhalla
AAACAAATTATTTAAACAATTTATTATCATTGCTAATAATATTTTCTTTGCTTAATGATAGAAACTTGCGGTTTTTTTGAAATTTTAAACTTTTTGCCCACTTTTCACTTGATGTGAGTTAATATTTCATTTAATTTGACAAAAATAATTGTTCAACCAAATTATTATTGTTAATACCTATCTTCACTTAGACTAGTGCTAAAAAGTTGCGGTTTTTTTCTAAACTATTAAGCTTTTTATCAATTGCTAGAAAGTTGTGGTTTTTTCTGAATTGTCTAACTTTTCTCTACCTTTTTAGCTGTAAACAAATAATAAATAATAAATAAACAGCATCTCTGAATCTACGGAGATAAGTGCACCTCACTAAAGTCTCTCAGTCATTACTTCGAGAAAACGTTGTATTCAATATGATCCATGTAGAAAATTTGAAGCAAATTTCAAATATTTGTTTTATTTCAGAAAAACATATTCACGAAAAAGAAAGAGATTTTTAAAAATATGATTTTCTCTAATGTTCATTTATTATTTGATCACAGCTAAAAAGTAAAGCAAAGTTAAACATTTCAGAAAAAACACAACTTTCTAGCACTTATCTAAGAGAAAATGGTCATGAACAATAATAAATTGTTTGGAAAAGCATTTTTGTAACTCGCATTAATTATTACCTCACTAATCAAGAAGTTGATAAAAAGCTTAATAGTTAAGAAAAAAACAGCAACTTTTCAGCACTAGTCTAAGAAAAGATAGGTATTAACAATTATAATTTGTTCGAACAGTTATTTTTGTTAAATTAAATATCAACTCACTTCAAGTGAGAAGTAGGTAAAAAGTTTAGAATTTCAGAAAAAACCAGGAAAGAAAATATTATTAGCAATGAGAATAAATTGTTTTAATAATTTGTTTTTTAACATGAATTAATTATTACTTTACTCTAATTGAAAAGTGATAAAAAGTTGAAAATTTCAGGGAAACAAACATAACTGTGTAGTATTAATCTAGAAGAAGATGGCTATAAACATTCACAATTTGTTTGAACAATTATTTTTGCTAAATTAAATAAAATAATTACCACTTCAAGTGAAAAGCGGACAAAAAGTTGTTAATTCCTGAAAACACCACAACTTTGTAGCATTATTCTAAGAGAATATTGTTATGAATAATAACAAATTGTTTAAACAATTATTTTTGTTAACTTTGATTGATTATTACCTTGCTCCAACTGAACCGTTGAGAATAAGTGGAAAAATCCAGAAAAAAACCTTGACTTTCTGATCCTTTTCTAAGAGGAAGTTGCTAAAAACAATAATGAATTATTTAAACAATTTGAAAAAACATCTAATTATCAGTAATAAGTAGTATTTCATGAATTTGAAACAATCTACGTTAAAAAAACCTCAAAAAAATCATAATCAGCGCCAAAAACTCGAAAAACCCATTTTTTCACTCATGGGGGTTTTTTGGGGCCGTATAAAACAGACTTGTGGGGGTGATGTTTGAAAAGTAATATTTTGTTCGCATTCTGTGACCAATTGTGAAGGATAATGGTGAATTTCGAACTCGATTCATCTAATATTGAGATTTCTGAATAAAACTTACAAAAACGTCTTTTTTTCTTATGGGAAATACGTGTTAAACTTCACGGGGCTTGCGGCACCTCTAAATATATATATTTTTTTCAGAACAAAAAAAATGCATGTATTTTTTTGTGGATTCGAACACATTTCCGGGCGTTTTACATAAAAATTCGAAAAAAAATTTTTTGGATCACCCTAGTGTCCACACAGTTCTTTTAGTCCTCCGCGTCATCTCCGGATTGTAGAAGTGTTATATCCGTGCTACTTAGCGTATTTGATTCATAATGTGTTTATAGAGTTCTGTCCCTTAAAATTATTCAATAACAATAATCACCTTTGATAGAAAAAGTTGATCACAAATTTGATAAACAGCAAAAAATGCGGTTATTTTTTAGACATTTTTAGTCTACAAAACTAAAATTCTGGGATTTTTTTAGGACGAAATTTCTTCTGCTCATATGCAGACTGCAGTATATTACTGAAGGTGCAGATTATAAATTATTCCTGACTATAGCGAGACCTTCCTTTATGTGTATACTGTAATCTATATATTGGCCAAACAGAATGTTCTCGAGAAAAGGCCAGGTTTTTTTTTTCTTTTATCGATTTTTTTCAATGAAAGTGATGAATATTCATGCATAAGAAATATTAAGAGTTGATCATATTCTCTGGAAGAAAATGAATCAAATTCACATGTAAAATTATACGTAAAAAAGTCAAATAACCGATTTCATTTATTCAATTTGTTTTCAACTATTTCGAATGGTATTTTTGTATAAGAAATTAATCAGAGACCTTCCTTGACCCACAGCTAATTATATAAGCAGAGAAACGATTTTTTTATTCGAATAACAGAAACTTTTGTTTTTGTCCATCATATTTTTTAATGATGGAGAACATTTTATTATGTTATAAAAATTGTTTGTAACCATAATAACTTTTCACTCTGATTACATTTTTGATGATTTTTGATATATTCACCTCCGCCGGTTGAGTTTTTCCAGAAAAAAAATTGGCGCACTGTCCATCACACCTGCAAATTTTCAAATTTCAATTGTTGATAACAAACGGGCTATTTAATCAAGTATTTAGGTTTCCAAAGATTCCCTGCGCTGTTTCAAGCAAGTCGCAGGTCCGAAGGGAAAAAATGTTTTATTTATTTCACAACATATGCATTGGAAAATCACAGATTTCGAAAATGCTGAAAAGTCGTGGAATTAAAATATTCAAATGTTGGTATCGAATTTCCTTTTCTGATACAACTCATCAATTAATTGAATATATTGTTTTTTCAGGGAACAACGATGATCTCTCACAAGATATACGAAAGCACATTACGTCGGGTAGTAGAACTTACAGGATACCATCACCAACGAGACCCTCGATATCGAGAAATTCGTTTCAACCTCACTCCTCCCTTCGAGAAACGACACCCTCACCTTCTTCGGCGCCCGATATAACGCCGAATGAACCTAGTGAAACGGCAGAAAAGGGATTTTATATATCCTTTGATAATGACGCACCTAAGAAACCAAAACCGACGCTTCGACAGAAAAAAGCATCTCCAAAGAAGGTAAAATCTTGACATCTCAATTCCGACCCTCCATAATTTAGAAGCTTTTGAATATCGGCATTTGATGATTTCAATATTTCTCTGTAATGTAAATAAACTTCGGTTTTCTTTTCCAGGAAAGAAGCGTTTCCTCCTACTTGGAACACGAAGACTTTTTCTCTCGAACGGAGTCTCCGCCAGTAAACTCCTCAGAAAGACCACGACAGATGGACGCTCAAAGAAACCTGGAGAGAGAAAGACAGAGGCAAGCCGCGGAACGGGAATACCAACGGCAGGAGATGAGGGACCGAGAACTTCAGAGAGAAATCGAGAGGGAACGTCAAAGGGAGAGAAACCGAGACAACAGCGCCGATGGCCGACAAGCTACTGGAGTTGGATTGGTTATAGGAAATCAGTTAGCAAATCCTGATCCCGTTAGTATTTATATTGTGCTTATTACTTATAGGCATCTCATTCAACTTATCTACAGTAATTCCTAATATTTTGTTCTTTCTGCAGAATTCTCTGGACGAAATGGAACGCAAGAAGGAGAAAATAATGCTCTTGTCTCTTCAGCGAAGGCAACAACAGGAGGAATTGAAGGAACGCAAGGAAGCAGAAGCTCAAGCCAGAAGGGAACAGGAGAAGTTTAAAGAGGAAGAAAGAGCAAGGAAAAAGGATGAAGAGAGGCAGAGGAGAGCGGCGATTTTAGAACAGTATAAATTAAAGAAAGCGATTGAAGAAGCTGAGAGAGAAGTAGGTTCATTTTTTTCAGTAGGTTTACTTTTCTATGAAGCCAGAAATCGATATAACTATTGCTTAGTCCTAACTTCCACGTAATTTCACTGCATAACTGTATAACTTATAGTGGTGCTGTAAATTTATAAGATGCTTGTATCTTTGGAGTGATCATCTGCGTAATTCCTTCTATGAAGTAATTACAGAATGGTTACCAGGGTTGCCACGATTTCTGGAAATCAGGGAAATATCAGGGAAATTTGTTTATCATGGAAAATTCAGGGAAATCTCATCAATATCAGGGAAAAAGGGTCCGCAAAATTTTTTTGAGATTAAATCAACTCTGACGAGAAATTTTTTGGAGACACTTCGAATCCTCGGGAGTATGTAAGAAGCACGTTTCGAGTGAATTTATTATTCAATATCATAACTCAATAACAATATGACAAGGGAAAAGATCGCCTAGATACTTTTTGGATACAACTGATCAAAGCTAGACGTAGATGAGCAATCGTACTTCTTACCCATTCTTAAGGGGTTAGGTATACTTGTAAGACAAAAAAACAACTTTTTTTTAAGGAAACCGGTTAATTTCTTATTGTCAAATGTTTAACAGTTCGAAAAATACATATTTCAAAAAGTTACCAAAAAAATTGTGTGCAAAAATATTAATAAATAACTAAGTTATAGTTTGAAAACAATATTCCCTTGTACTTGAACGATGAATTGCAAAAAAAAATTAATCTTTAACAGAATGGCGGATGTGTAAACTTTTTTTCTCTTTTTCGGTGTAAAAAATCGCTTATTTTTTAGTAGAAAAATGAGTAAATAAACAAAAAGTTAACATACAATTCGTTCAAGTACTTCAGAGTTATATTAGTAAGAACTGATTCAAATTTGGTAATGATCGCTTGAGCGTTCAAAGTTTTGATTGTTTAAACCTGCTGTAAATACGCTCGAGATGGCTTCGATTAAAGTTGTATATCATCGTAGGTTTGGCTGTGATTTCGATAAAATTTTAACGCAGTATTTTTGAAATGTTAACCCCTTAAGAAAATTTGTGATATTTCATGGCAACGCTGACATTGAACGTGGATTTTCTATCAATAAGCAGTGGTTGATTGTTAATCAATCCTCAAAATCATCTGTCGCACAAAGACTTGTTTATGACGAGGTGCACAGTGTAGGAGGAATAGACAAATTTGAAATAAATTAGGAAATCATTCGAGCGGCGATGAACTCGCGTAGAAAATATGAAGATTATCTTGAATTAAAAAAAAAAAGAGAAAGAGAAAACTCAATTCAGGATTATTTGAATCAAAAATAGAAGGCCGAACAATAAAGTCAGTTGGAAGAAAAAAGGCGACGCTTGGAAATATTTTGGATTTTTTTTATCTTAGGGGTAGAAAACCAGGGGTTCCGAAAGAGCTAGTCGGATGAAACTTTTTTTAGTATCTTGAAACATCAAATTGAACTATTTTCAATCATAAAATTTTAGGTCTGGGACTTAATGTATTTTTTTACTATATTTTGGATTTTTTTCGATCTTAGGGGTAGAAAACGGGGGTGATCTGGAAGAGCTAGGGGGATGAAATTTTTTTTGGCATCTTGGAACATCAAATAGAACTATTTCCAATCATAATATTTTAGGTCTGGAAGTTAGCACATTTTTTATGATTTTTTCCTTCCTTAGGGATTGATTTGGGGTGTGTTCCGGAAGTCCGAATCAGGGAAAAATCAGGGAAATTTTGCTTGGGTCAAGTGTGGCAACCCTGGTTACTGGACTGGGAAAATTGGGAAATAACAGTAAATTTTTTTTCTGACCAAGAATTATGTTAACTTCACTTTGGGTCCTTGTAAATTCAAGGATTTCAAGATAATGATTAGGTCTTGAACAGCTTCAAATTGAAAACCTGAATAGTTCAGTAATTCCAAATATTTAATTTCCGATTGAGCATTGAGTGAGGAAAAACGTTTTGTCTCAGGGTGTCTAGCGGACCGGGAAACCGGGAAAACCCCGGGATTTTCATTTTTGACCGGGAGTTTTTCATAATCAGACGTTACCCACATTAGGATGCTCAGTAAAAATTTAAATTCTCGTATTCTGCAAAGGCTACCCCCTAAATTTGTTCCTGTCGGTGAAAAATACTGCCTCCTTTCTATTTATTTTCTTAAGCAATTTTTTGGATGTTCCGCTGGCCGATCAAGGTTTCAAATTTATTTTACCAGATTTCGATTTTTTAAACACCAAATAAAGGCTAAATAATAGTTTCACCCCTAGAATGCATTTATTATTGATTGAGGAAGTAGCCCTAAAAGTTATGGAACAAAAAACAATGTTTGAACGCTATCGGGCTTAGATTACAAAAATTTGTAATTTTATGAGCTTAAACATTTTCTACCTGCAATAATATACAAATTACTTCTGTTAAAGTTTGAATAAAATATTCTCTATTGTGAAAAAGTTGAATATATTTATATTAAAGACTGAAAAAATCTTGAATAACAAAGTAAAAAAGAAAAATACATTTTTAATTTACGAAAAAAATTATGTAAAACTTGAATTAACTGTCAGAAAAACTTATAAAAACTGGTAAAAACGCAGATTTGCATCAAAATCGACCTTATCAACCAGCTGTCGCCCTATTCAAGTGAATCATGGCTGAAAATATATTTGAAACTACTATGGGAATCTGAAGTTATAAAAAATGTGTCTTTTTTGTCTGTTTCGAATTACAAGATTTGTTATGTCTACCTCTGAAAATGACTAAATCTTTTCATTACGGAGAACATTCTTTTTATGTTGCGGAAGAAATCCTGGGAACATTAGCCAGGGAAAAAAAATTTTCAGGGCCATTTCAGACCATAATTGTAATGAAATTACAAATTTTCGTATTCTCAATCCGATAGTAACTTGAAGAAATTTTGTCATTGTGTCACAGAATATTTTGTTTTCATAAGAATCTTTTTTCTTTACATTGCATTTTTTTTCAAATTGAGGACGAAAAAAATTTATTCGCAGAACTAGAACGATCTAGCGGAAAATCTGAATAACTTTCGAAAAAGAGAAGAAAATTAATTGTAGTATTTTTTTTACCAATGGAAGAAATTTCGGGGGGAACGTTTGCAAAATTCAAAAGTTCATATTTTTATTGGGCATCCCATCCCAGATTTACTAAGATTTTTTCAGTTAATTTTGAATGCTTATTCTAATTGTGATAACCTGCTGTAAGAATTTATTTCCCAAATTTATGTACAGCTGTGAGAAAAAAAGGTTTATACTTTTTTTAAATGGTTCAGTAGTTTTAATTGAGTTCAAATTCACAATTTTTTAACGATTTTTCACTTCAATTTCAGTCATGGATCGGACAAAAGTGAGTGTAACGCATTACTGTCCGAACTATAAGACGGAATTCTCCTGGGTTGATGAAGATAGAAAATGTTAAAACCCGGGAAAAACCCGAGAATTTCAAATCGCTTGATCACTAGACACCCTGAGTCTCCGCCAGTGTAGATAATTTGTCTTCATTCAGAAATCTTGAAAAAGTAAAGAAATTCTAATGATGAAAAACAGTTGATATCTGAAAACTCATATCTCAAGATCAATACGTAGCTACCAGAAACTAAATTGTTTAAAATTGTACAATGTAAATATGAGACAATTTCAATTTCTCAGTCTTGTACAATTTACAATTGAAGCTCTTGAACGGCAAACAATTATCATTGCTTATTTTAAAATTTGACGAATTTTGATTCCCCTAAACGCTTAATTGTTTAATTTTGAATGATTTTTGGTTCACAATGTTTAATTTGATTTTTTTTTATCTGAGTGTATCGAAATAAAAATTGTTGAAATTTTGTGGATTTCATTTTGGAATTCACCATTTTCTTTATTTTTTGTTTGAAGATTGTATAATTTTAAAAAGTTCGGATTCAAATTTATTTCAATTTTTAAGGCTATTCCTTTTACGCTGTGCATTCTGTATGAAATTAAACAATATCGAATTGTTTAGTTTTGAGTGTTATAATTTTCAAGAGATTTCAAACTCTTTATTATTAGAATTGTTCCGAATTAGATTCGTTAATTTGAAAATGAGTGTTTGAATGCTGAAAATTGTAAATTGTTTAGTTTTAAAAGCTTGAATTTCGAAATTTAAATTAGTGGGGAAAAACGGATAAAAGATCAAGAACTTTTTCATGAGTTTTGAGTGACAACCCGGAGTTAAATCTCCGAAAGGCAAGATCTTAATTGAATGTATTGTTTATAAATTATCCTTCATTTACTTTTGCAGGGTAAAGTCCTTGACAAAGAGTTGCTAAATGCAATAAAGCCGACGAAACTCAGGAATAAAGTAACGACAAGTCGTCCCCGACCAAAAACGATTCACGTCGATGCTGGCGCGGAATTGGATTCGGGAGTTCTCACCCCAAGTCGAGGAAAGAAAGGTTCTTCCTCGAATCTCAGCACTGGTAAATCTCAAAATTTATGCCACTGGACCCTTTATGATGAAATACTTCGAAAAACACTCCTTGTCAGAGATTTCTCAAAATGAAAACAGTGATTAGTTTAATAATAACATATTTAAATTTCATTCTCATTTTATGGAAAGCTTATTTTAAGTGCCAGCATCTCTGAAAGAAGTCAGATTCTTCGAAATATTATACTTGTCCCCTCTTTTTTAATATTTTAGTCTTCTCGAAATTTAAAAGTATTCAATCTGTCGCCCTTGATTGTCGCATGGCATTTTTGAAACCCCAATCGCTATTTGTTTACCCATTTCTAGAAAGGGTTTCTTATTTTATAAGCTTTGTTGTTCCACTTCAATGTACACCACACAGTTAAAAGCTCTAGATTTTTTTTATTGATATAATTAGCCTAATTATCAGATGAATCCATAAAGTAGAGTGGGTTAAAAAGTTGAAGCAATCATGTAAGATTTGAGGAAAAGGATTATCGTATTAGAATTAAAATAGAAAGGAAATTTAGAGCTGCCTGGTTGTTTGCACTAACACACGTACTTTAGCGTCGCTGACGTCCCCGACGATGAGACGAGATTACTACCGAGGATCGCAGGACAGTCTAACTGCCGCGCATCTCGACGACCGGCGATCTGGCCCACTTTATCGAGGGGGCAGCCTCAGGGGTATGCACCACACACACTTTATTTTTTTATTCAAATTACGTTTAGTTCATTTATTTTTATTTATTTATTATTATATTTAGTCAGGTTATTCCAAAGATGTTCTCAAATTCAGGTATGCGGCCTATCAAGAATTTGTTGGCACTTTTTTTTTTTTTGAGAAAGCATGTTGCCCATAACTTGGATATACAGGGTGGCGACTTGACCCGGAAACCGGTACGGAACGCGAAATGACCGGGAATTTTATTGACCGGGAATTCAATTTAAAAAACCTGGAAATCACTTGATCCAACCAAGACAATTCAAAATTTTACCGTAAAAATACGAAAAATGGCTGCTATCTTTTTATAAATTGAAAGGAGATCTTATCATATCTTTCATAAAATAATTATAGTTTTTGTTCTAGGACAAGGAGTTTTAGTAAAGACATAATTACACTTAGAACAGGGAATCTTTTACATGGAACGGGAACTTTTTAAAATAATTTGTATTCGAATTGAGAAGATAGGAATTTAGGAAAATTGCTCTTCCAATTTAAAATTCGTAAAAATTTTAAAGTCCCCTGTTCATAATTTTAAATGAAGAAAGTACCTCAAGCAGTTTTTAGGGTAGAAGTAGTATTTCATAGGAAATATTTCTAAATTATAAGAGAAAACTTGTTCACATTGTTAATTGCGAATTCATCCTGTTTTAGTTAAAAAATTCAACTACTTCATTGGAAGTTAAATTATTATGTTGGAAATCACACTGCTTTTTTTGAAGATGAATCATTTCAATTTACAATCCACTACTAATTGAAAATGTAACTATTTTGATA
The DNA here is from genome assembly GCA_011762715.2 of Neuroterus valhalla. Taxonomy (NCBI): domain Eukaryota; kingdom Metazoa; phylum Arthropoda; class Insecta; order Hymenoptera; family Cynipidae; genus Neuroterus; species Neuroterus valhalla. The sequence goes on from WSXT02196363.1 coordinate 9,823, forward strand.
AAAATCAATTCATCTGTTTTTAGTGGAGATTCGAGTATTCAGTTGAACATTGATTTTTTAATTTAAAAATTAAACTATTTCTTTAAAAAATTTATTTCCTTTGTCGAAAATTCGCCTCTTTTGTAGAAAATTAATCTTTATGGTTGAAAATTGACATTTTCCGCATCAAATACATTTATTCCAGTTGAAGATTCATTATTTAATCGGAGAATTCATCAGTTTGGTTAAAAATTAATTTCTCTAACTGGAAATTTAACTGTTTCATCCTCAGTGAAAAATGATCTTTTATAGTTCAAAATTCAACTATTCGGATGAAAATTTGTCTTTATGGATTGATTAGTTCGTTGAAAATTCACATATTTTGTTGAGAAATTGATTTTCGGTATAAAATTATCTTTTTCTCCGAAAGTTAGTTTTCTTGTTTGCATTGAAAATTCGAATATTTCTTCGAAAAAATGGATTTTTCGGAATGAAATCATCTTTTTCTTCAAAAGTTACTTTTCTTGTTCGAAAATTCTTCTTTACGGTTAACAATCCAAGATAAACAGTTGAATATTTTTCATATCAGTCGACAATTCATCTGGTTGAAAACTCTTATGTTTGGTTTTAAATTAATTTTTGAGCCGAAAATGTAACTATTCTATTTTAGTTGAAAATGATTATCTCTATAAGTCAAAATTGAACCATTTTGTTGAAAAATCGTATTTTTTGGTTGAAAATTAATTTTTGGTCAAAATTTTAACTATTCTAGTGGAGGGTTCATCATTTTAGGTAAAAATTCGTCTTTCTGATTTAAAATTCAACTGATACAGTTAAGCATTTACTATTTTATTTGAAGATTCATCACTTTGCTTAAAAATCGATTCGTTTGGAAGTTAGTTTTTTTTGCTATAAGTAATTTTTTTTCAACTAAAAATTTAACTTATTCCAATTGAAAATTCCATAGTTGTAGTTGAAAATTCATTTGTTTGGTCGAATTCAAAATTTGAGTATTAAAATTATGTTTGACAATAATTTATCTTTTTACTAAAAATTATTTCATCTGTTTGAAAATTTAACTTTTCCAGTTGATGATTCTTTGTTTTTGTTAAAACATTATATTTTTTGGTAGAAAATTAATCTTTCTATATGATAATTATTATCCTTTTTTGAATATTCACCTTCATGGTTGAAAATTGAAGTGCTTTAGTTAAATACTTATCATTTCAGTTGAAAATTCATCTCCTTGGTTTGCAATGTTATTTGAAAATTCATCACTTTGGTTAAAAAATAAACTATTTTGTTAGAAATCAATTTTTTTTGTTATCGCAGATTGACTTTTCCTATTGTAAGTTTAACTGTTCCAACTTTAGTGAAAAAATGATATTTTTTCGTGGAAAATTTGAGTATATTTTTCAAAATTAATTTATTTTGCAATTCTTGATCTATTTTGTTGAAGGATGTTTAGAATGAATACACAATTTGAAATAAATGTTTGCGTTTTACGACGAACATGAATATGTCATATTTTACTTTTAGCTGACCGGGAAAATTGAAAAACTTGACCGGGAAGAACCGGGAAATGATCGGGAATTTAAAATTGTATGCCAAATCGCCACTCTGATATATAACTGATCATTTTTCAAGGCCGTAAAAAAGGAGTTTCTTTAGATTCATTTTCAGTATTAGCAAAAAATTTGATTCTTTTTACATAAAGAAAAATACTTATTAATTTTTTGTTCAAAGTGTTTGAAACAGGATTTTCTCCAAAGTTTAATAACTTGTTTATAATTCTAAAATATCAAATTTTAAGTCTTTGATACTGTCAGATTTTATATTCAAGCCTTTCCAAACTCATCAGATCAAAACAAAGCTTTAAAAATGTAAACTTCCATGAAAGAAACGTTCAATCTCCAAGTTTGGACATGTTTTCCGATTTAAAAAATGAAAAATTAAGAGACTTGAATTCATTCTTTAAATTTACGACTTTTTTTAGAACCAGGCATCCAAAATTTAATTATTTTTACTTTCAAAAAAATTTATACTTTGAAACTCAGTTACTTTCAAACTAATTATGATTGATTTCTGAGTAAAATTACCTAACTCATTCTCCTCCAGTTTCGACGTCTCTTTCTCTCAACATAATTTTAGAAAAGAAACACTTTCTCTCCAAAATAGTTCTCTTCTATCAAGATAATAGTATTTTTTGGCTGAATATTCTTTTCTGAGGTTTTTTAGGGCACTTGGAAACAATACTCGCCTAATTCTTGACATAGTTTTATTTTTCTACTGAACAAAAGAGAACTTTGGAATAACGTAGTTATATTTATTTTATATTACGGTTGCACTTAAATTAGAACATACTCAAATTCAAAATTTCATATTTAGAAATTTTTGAAATTTTTTATTTGTGGTTCCAAATGTAAACTTCTTCTAATTGAACATACTTTCTTATTCCTAATATCTCTGATTATAATTTTATAAATTGACTGTTCAAGAGTATAATTTATCAATCCAGTACATTACACTCGCACAAATAAGCACTTCTACATCTTGAATATTTGCGCATTATTATTCTCCTAAGCATGTTTGACTAACCCTTGTTCCTGTGAATGAAAAAAAAAAGTTAAAAAATTGAAAAAAGACGATCGCCTTTACTAACAAATCGTAATAGTCATTACCCTATTTTAGTATCTTCCGTAGATTCGCCCGACGATGGTCGAGGGTCCTCTCCAAGCCGCAGCACGAATCAACTTGGACGGCGTGGTTCCTATAAAACTTCCCGAGGTGAGTCTCTCTATTTGAAAAAATTAAGTTATGTTATTTGTAATCGAATGGCGCATTCTGCTACTCTGCGTTTTAGCAACGTGGACTCATTACAGGAATTCATTTTGTCCCTCCAACGAACAAATTACACCATTTGAATATTAATTAATGTATTTGTCTTACCCTACTCTTGATTTTCTTAAATTGCCCTTGAAAGTTTTTCCCCCTCTAAATATTTTGTTTCTCTACTAATTCTCTTTTCAAGTGATATTTCCCACCAGCTAGTTAGTTTTTATTCCAGCGAACACTTTTTAGTTGGAACGAACATTTTCTTCATCCAACTTGCACACCAACTTTTAAATTCGGCTATGATCTTTTCAGCGGATTTGGCTCGTAGTTAGACTCGTGCCGATGCTATGGGAATCTTTGAAAGTAAATTTTAAGTCATGAGTTTTCAATTCATAGGTTATGACTTGTCGTGTCTCAAAATTCAAACGAAAGTCGTTATTTAATGCGAGAAAAGAGAATTCAATTAAAATTTGGTGCTATAATTAGAATGAAGCATAACCTTCCAGTTTGACGCTCTTATAGCGCTGAAAATACAATTCAGATTGAAAGCCTTCAAATTTTGTAAAATGAAAAATTTCTTGTACCTAATTTTCCAACAGAATCTATTCCTTGTTTCAAAATTCAAATTAAACGATAAGCAAGCGTCGATGGAATATTCTCGACTTTTAATTGTCAAAATTGGATTCCCATCAGCGTACGATTCAAGCATAAATACCATTTAAAAAATGAGAATGTGAAAAAAAATCGAAGAGATAGATAAAATAAAATTGATCGTACATGGCGTGCGAGTGTAACAACGCAAACGTTGCATTATTGCAGATACGCAGGAGCCTCAGCAACAGGTTAGAGGCAGGCCTAAATACCCGACTTACCAAAACTTTAAAGGGAGAAAGTCTAATTCCTTGATGAATTTGTGCGGTAAGGAGCACCTGTGACTTGGAATACGTTTACCCCCTTCTATATATCTCGTCGTTTCAATTTGTGTGTCCCCTACAACACTCAGTATTTCTATTTATTTATTTATCTATTCATTTATTTATCTATTCATTTCATTATATATCTCATAGGCATTATTAGCGTACACGTAGTCGCATGGTGCAGGTCGCAAGTACAGGTGGCAATTTTAACAATTACAGATAACACCAAGAATCCTACATTCAGTACAAAAACTAAAACAGAACCATACCACTCCCTGTTCAAAGTCTCACCAACCAACTTCATTCTTTTAGCATTTTATTCTTATTTCCAGGAAGTCATTTTGAATAACTACTAAAAAAAAACTTATTGTAATGTACTTGAAAACAGTTACGAACATCCATGTGAACTTCTTTCGAAGACCACTGGTATCTTCATGTCCCATGATTGTTTTGGAAAAAATACATGCTTATTTTGAATTTCATAAGGTAATCAGGGTGGCGACTTGACCAGGAAACCGGGAAATGACCGGGAATTCAATTTGATACCGGGAATTTACTTGACTCAACCTAGACTATTCTAAATTCTACTGAGAAAAAAAAGGGGAAATGACCGCTTTCTTTTTATGAATGAAAAAGAGATATTATAATTTGATTTAAAGAATGTGACGTTCCTTCAATCTGATTCTCAGAGTATTTAAATATATATTTGAGTCATGAGAGCAAGAAGTTCTATTTTTCTCCATTATAAGAAAAACGTTTTGCAAATTTGTTGCTCTGTGAGATTTTTTTAACTGACTCAAATTTGATAATCGAATTGATGAAAGCTCAAACCTATAGAAAGGATTATTATCTTCATTTAAAAAAACAAGTATTTATCAGGTTTTATTTGAATTTCCTCATTTATCTGACTTGGGACAGGGGATTTCAGAAAATAATTCTAGTTTTTATTTTAGGGCAGGGAGTTTCAGTGAAGATGTATAATTTCACTTGGAACAGGGAATTTTTTACATGGAACGTGAACTCTTTAAACTAATTATAATTCGGATTTAGAAGAGAGGAATTTGTAAAAATCGTTCATCCAGTTCGAAATTCATCATAATTTCAAAGTTTCCTCTTCTCAATTTTAAATAAAGAAAGTACTTCAAGCAGTCTTTAGAGTAGAAGTAGTATTCCGAAGAAGAAATATTTCTGAATTATGATAGAAAGCTTGTTTATATTGTTCATTGCAAATTCATCGTTTTTTAGTTAAAAAATCAAGTACTTTTTTAAAATTAAAACTTGTTTGTTGAAAATCAATTTTAAATCGATTTTAGGATTATGCTCGTTTTATATTATTAAGGGTTGCTTTTTAATTATTCGTAAACAGAAAATTTGTTTGTTGAGTATTTTTCGAGCTATTGCAATTTAAAAACAGCCGTTCCAGCTGAAGCCTGTCCAGCTCTCGCCTGTTTCATTTTTAGTGGAAAATTGATATTTTCTAGTTCAAAAATCGACATTTCGGTGAAAATTTGTTTTTTTTTTTCATTGAAAATTTGTTTATTTTGTTGAAACTTTATATATTTTGTTGGAGAATCGATTCTTTGAAGTAAAATCATATTTTTCTTCGGAAGGTAATATTCTTCTTGAAAAATTCTTCTTTACGGTTAACAATTCAAGTTATACAGTCAAACATTTTTCATTTTGATTTCTATGGTTCGAATTTCAACCATTCTATTAAAAAATTGTATTGTTCGGTTGAAAATTGTATTTTTTGGTTGAAAATTAATTTTTTCGACAAAAATTGAACTATCCTAAATGTTCATAATTTCAGTTAAAAATTCGTCTTTCTGGTCTAAAATTCAACTACTTCAGTTAAACATTTACAATTTCATTTGATTCTTTATCATTTTTTGTATAAATGTAATAATTTGTTTGACAGTTTTTGTTTGTTTGTTGAAAAATAGTTTTTTTAATGAGTAATTTTTTTCAACTAAAAATTTAACTCATTCCAATTGAAAATTCCATAGTTTCATTTAAAAATCTATTTGTTTGGTTAAACATACATTTTTTTCAATTCAAAATTTGCGTAATCTTTCCGTTAATCTTTTCAGGTAAAAGAGTTTTCTGTTTGAAAACAACACTGATTCTTGGTATTTTAAACTAAAAATGTTACTGTTCCATTTTTAGTCGAAAACAATGATTTTTTGACTTTGAAATTCGACTATTTTGTTAAAACATTATAGTTTTTCTTGGAAAATGATTACTTCTATTAGGAAATCAATCTTGTTGCTTGAATATTCACCTCCATGGTTGAAAATTGAAGTGTTCCATTTAAATATTTATTTTTTTAGTAGAAAATTCATCTTCTTGTTTTGAAATTCAACTGTTCTGGTTGAAGATTCATAATGTTTTTTGCAAATTCGTCACACTGGTTGGAAAATAAACTGTTTCGTTTAAAATCTGTTTTTTTTTTTCTTTTGTTATCGTAAATTGATTTTTGAATTGTAAATTCAACTGTTTCAATTTTTGTTGAAAAATTTTTTTTTTAATCTCAAAATGGATTTTTCTTGCGTTTTTCGTCAAATATGAATATGTTACTTCTAGTTGATCGGGAAAATTGAAAAACTTGACCTTGAAGAACCGGGAAATGACCGGGAATTTCAAACTGTCCGCCGAATCGCCACCCTGATAATAGTGAAATTATTTCATACACTAGTGTAAATTAACAGTATACGTGTAATCTTCCTACAGAGATCATAGGAATAAATTACAGTACCAAATGTATTTTTTAGTCACATTTTTTCATACTGTAGGCTCAAATTAGTTCGTAACTGGTTTGAAAGATTCCGGAACTATGTTTTGCACTCGTTTGGAAAAGCCTTCAATCAGTTTCGATCTATTTTCATACTGATTTTGATTATTTTTGGGTGAGACTTTGATACCATCGAATAATACTCGTCTTACTGTAAATAAATTAAAATTTTATGTTAATGCTTGTTCGGCTTATCATTGTACACTTGTACAGCACTGGCCGTGGGCCCTGGTTCTTTTCAGTATCTTTCAGATATTTGTCGATGGCTCCAGCATTTTGTAAATTATTAAGTATTAATTTTAAACTCTTATTCTTTGCTACAATATACATACCTCTTAGGTCCATGCCATTCTTTTCATTTTTATCTCACTGATAAGAATATAATTTAATACCTGTCACAAAAATTACTTCAGTTTTTTCTCGACAATTTTGAGATCAAAACTTAGAAATCCAATAGAAGTATTTTTTGTCAATAGCAATTCATTACTTTTTTGTTTGTTTTTATAATTCGTCTTGCACAATTTACAAAAGTTTCTTGGAACAAAACTGTTATAATATTTTGTAAATTTTTTACGAATATTTTTGTGTTGTTCTTCTTGCATTTGACGACAGATGAAGCCAGATAAATATAAGCTTTTAAAAATGAAAAAATATTTTCCCACTTTATCATCCGCCAGAGAAATATTACTCTTGTGAGTCTGTCTGTGGAAAATCGTGATTGAAAAATTGAATGTTTTTATAAAAATTGAAAATAGTTACAAAGTTTTCTATTTAGTCAGTAGTATTTTATAAAATATTTCTTTCCAGTTTATAATATAGTGTTCGTGATTTTGAAGGCGCCTAAACTTTCTTCTTGAAGTATCTAAAAACAATTAATTTTATGAAATTTATATTGGAAGATGAATAACGTGAAAATCGCCTAGATATGTTACAAATACTTTGGTATTAAGCTTCCGAAATCTAATAAAATCTAGTTATTTCTAGAAGGTTACCCCTTGAGTATCACGGATTGAAAATTAATATCAAGAAAGCTAGAACTGTTCTTTATATATTAAAAATGCGCTCGTTATAGAAAATATATTCTAGAAAAAAACAGTCGTATAGAATATCCTTAGCTTGAAGTAAAATTTCATCCTGTTCATTAAAATTTATTTACAGGAAATAAATCCGTAAGAATAACTCCGAATCGAGAAAACTAATAACCAGTTAAACAAAAATTAAGAATCTCCGATAATGTTCTCCAAAAAATTCCTTTCACCACGATTTCAAGTGACTACCTTCTTTTATTATCACTAACTAACAACCTGTGAATTGTCTCTTTCAAAAGATATTTACCTCACATTTTATAATTCTTAATTACTTTCATTATAGTTTTTAATTTATCCTAATTTATCGTCTCCGAACCTGGTTATGGAAATAACAACAATCACTCTAATTGGTGTTTTGTCTTGGGCAACTGTGTAACGTTTAAAAATGGAGTATGGAATTTGGATTATGGAATACGGAATAGTTTACAAGCTTTTTTTCCTCTTCGACTTTCAACATGAAAATAAAAAACTGCAACTATAAATGGATAATTTGATGAATCTACAGATACAGACAGCGGCCTGGGTAGAGCGACGCCTCCTAGACGAGCACCGAGTCCTGGTATGGGTAGCATGAGGCATTTGCCATCACCTTCAGGTCCAGGCTCGCTTCCACCAGGTCTCATGACCAAGAGGAGAGGCTTCGATGATGGAAGTAGTGATATAAGCAGTACCCCTAGTTCCATGATGGATTACAACGGTAGGATTTGGTCATTTAAAATTGGTATTCTCTTAGAAGAACGTTTCTAATCGATCCGCTTTTTTATACATCTTTGAAGTCGCTTCAACACAGTCAGAACTAGCCTTATAAATATAACTTGTTCTTCATATTTTTTTCACATTTCAGAACTAGTTGGAGTAGTAAGTCTTTAACCTTTTTCAACCTGATTTGAAAGACTTTTCAATTAATCCAAACGAGTCCCGGAATAGTTTTTGACCGTACAAAACCTATTCTAATTAGTTTGAAACTAGTATGTAACATAATGCAGAATTTGAATTTTTATTCAATTTCAATTGCATATCTTTATTTGAAGCTTGGAATAGGTAATTAAACTAATTTTGAGTTTCTGATGCATAGTTTTTCAATCGCAGATTTTTTATTGCATAGTTTTTCAATAGCATATTTTAATATTGCGAAAGTTTCGAATTCGATTTTATTGAACTTTTAAAGCGTTTAATTCAAAATTTTTTTTACTCTTCTAAACCATACAATCTTAGGCGTTTGAATGACTATTTTTTTATTGCTAAGACTTTCGTTTTATAGGTTTACAATTTTTAGTATTTTAATGTAGAATTATTGCTCCGAGAAAATATTTTATTTCATTTCATGAAATAGTTATTGCATCCGTAATAAATTCAAAAAACTGCACAGCACTAAAGGATCCATATACCTCGTAAATACTTATCTTATTTGAAAAAGGAGAAAAATTATGTTTTCAATTGCTGAAATGAAATTTTTTTATTTGTTACGACTTCGTAATTGACAGAAAGGGTGATTGAAGTTAATCTTACCGATAAAGTGATCTTCCGAATGCTGTTTAGCAACAATGCACATTAGGGTGGTCCAAAAATGCATTACGAAAAATTTGGTTTGAATTTTTATGGAAAGCGCCCGGAAATTTGTTCGAATCCACAAAAAATAAATGCATTTTTTTTGTTCTGAAAAAAAATATATTTAGAGCTGCCGCAAGCCCCGTGAAGTTTAACACGTATTTCCCATAAGAAAAAAAGACGTTTTTGTAAGTTTTATTCAGAAATC
>WSXT02196373.1:0-19185 GCA_011762715.2 Neuroterus valhalla
AATGTGGGCTCACCACACCCACGACTGGTTCCTATCGGCTGTCCGCGGCTGCTTATTCTTGTATTCGCAGTTAACCTCCAGGGTGTTTAACCTAAGGGCCTTTCCTCTATCCGCAACCTGGGGACGCGCTACGTAGTGGTGATAGGTACCCACCAAGTAGATTTGGACCTATTAGACACTTTTATTTATTTGGAATAAATGGTCAAATTTGAATTTGGAACAGATGATCAACATAATTTTTTCTCCTTTCCTCTTTTTTGGAAAGACAAACCACGGGACATTCGCATTTCCTCGTTCATTCGACGTGGCTGAAGTTTTCGATGTTTATAAAAAATTAATTTCGAAAAAAAAAATTGCGCGAGACCTGAAATTTTGTTGGTTTAAATAGCTCAATTTTATACTCGGATGTCTCCCGAAAAGTTTAACCCCCCCTTGGACTTTAGAACACACCCTAATTCAACCCCTAGAATTTTACAGTTGAAAATGAACTAATTGTCCGATTGAAAAATTCTGTGAAGATATCAACCCTCTACCATCTCCGGAACACCTTCTCGTTCATTCCCAAAGAATCGATAAAGCATTAAAAATACCCACATTCCCAGACCTAAAATTTTATGAATAAAAATAGTTTCGATTGATGTTTCGAAATACCAAAAAGTTCCATCCCCCTGGCTCTTCTGAAAAGCCACAGTTTTATACCCTTAATATCCTAAAAAATTAAAAATACACCCGGAAATTCCCCGAATTCCATGACCTAAAATTTTATGGATGTTAATGATTCCGTTCGATGTGAGAAGATACAAAAAAAGTTTCATCCCCCTAGCTCATCTGAATACCCTCGTTTTCTACCTCCCAAACCCCAAAAAATTAAAAATACACTTAAAAAGTGCCCAATACCCCAGACCTAAAATTTTGTGGATGAAAATAGTTCCGATTGATGTTTTAAGATACTAACTCCATTTTCTTATCTGAGGGGTAGAAAACTGGGGGTTTCCGGAAGAGCTAGGGGGATGAAACTTTTTTTAATATCTTGAAATATCAATCAGAAATATTTTCATTCATAAAATTTTAGTTTTTGGAATCAGAGCTTTTTTTAGCGTATTTTTGATTATTTCAAATCTTAGGGGTAAAACCGAGGGGGTTCTAGAAAATCTAGGAGGTTGAAACTTTTTTCAGCTATCTTCAAACAACAAACGCAACAATTTCCATCCATAAAACTTTGGTTCGGTGATATTGGGCATTTTTTAAAGTGTTATTTCGATTTTTCGGATCTTAGGGGTAGAAAACGAGGAGTTCCGGAAGGGCTAGGGGGATGGAACTTTTTTTACTATTTTGAAACATCATTGGGAACTATTCTCATTATTAAAATTTAATTTATGAGAATCAGGGCATTTTTTCAGTGTATTTTAGATTTTTTTTGGATCTCAGCAGTAGAAAACGAGGGTGTTCCAGTAGAACTAGGAGGATGAAACTGCTTTTAGTATCTTCAAACAACAAATGGAACTTTTTCCATTCATAAAATTTTAGGTCGGAGATACTGGGCATTTTTTAGTGCCTTTCCTCTTCTTTTCTTATCTTAGAGGTAGGAAACGAGGGGATTCGGATGAGCTACGGATGGAACTTTTTTTAATATCTTGAAACATCAATTGGAATTATTTTCATTAACAAAATTTTAGGTCAGGGAATCAAGACATTTTTCAAGTGTATTTTTATTCTTTTGGATCTTAGGGGTGGAAAATGAGGGGTTCTGGAAGAGCTAGGGGGATGAAACTTTTTTTAGTATCTTGAAAGATCAATCGAATTTTTCCAGCGGCCAAATATTCCATTTTCAACTGTAAAATTTCAGGTCCGGAAGTTGGCACATTTTTTATGATTCTTTCCTTCCTTGGGGGGTGATTTGGTGTATGTTCCAGAAGTCAGAGGGGGTTAGAGTTTTCAACAGACCTCCGAGCCAGGCTTCATTTGTATTTCTATAAATCAGATATCCTGTCTACTATCAACAGCGAATACATCTTCGTTATCGGGATTAATTGACTTGCTCCTTCTTGTAGATCTGAAAGATTAATTGCATTTACTTGAGTCAGTAATCACTTCAACCGGACTATAACATGACATTCCGATAGACGGATTCATCCCTCCGGATACAACTTCTAGTCTTGACGCAGTAAAAGTTTGAAGCACAGATTGAAGTCGTTTCGAAGAAGTCTCTCGAGACTACTCTTGTTTTGCTGCGAGCAAACTGCATCATCTGGATACTTGATTTCCTAAAGGCAAAGGACCACGCTGTATTACACGCTTGTTGCGCCTTTACACAGGACAATGACTCTTCGTCTCTGAACCTGGCCCCGCCTTTTTATAGAATCGAATTCCCAAAGTATACTTACGGGCTAATTGGGGACTATCCAGGGCCTTGAGTCCTTAATTTTGTGTTCAGAACTTTTTATAACAAAAGCATGCGTGCTAGCTTAACATGAATCTAGCCCCGCCATACCTGTAGCTCAAAAACTGTTCAATTAATCCAATCCGAGGTTCTGTAGGATATATTATTATAATATGCATCCGGAGCTAGTGATTGGTTTACCGTGATCGCCTTCCATGTCAGTGTGCAAGATTTATTTCGCAACGAGGAAAGCCATTCAAAATCCGATCAGTTGATGGTACCTACTAAAAGAGTGCTGGTGGTCTAAAATGAAGTGGTGTTCCAGTTCTCTTGCAACGCCGCGTTTTAGCGGTCTTTGAGAAGCAGTGGTCAAGTCATTTGGCCTGTAGACGTACTGCGCTTGCGCTAGGACGCATGAGAGAAACACGGCGCGACCTATTATTGCCATCGTAACGACCTGTCAAGACGTGTTCCTCTCATGCCTCTTAGCGCATGAGCAGTCCGTCTACATGCCAGAGTTCGCATTACTGCCTATCCTGGGTGGGACAGCGATTTCATAAACAACTAAGACATGAAAATTGAGTTGTGAAGGTGTTCACCATTATTCAGGGATTGTTACAACTTCGAGTTGGGAAGAGGTTCTACGAACAGCAGGAGCCTGAAAATTTATTTGGAAAAGAGTTTTAGACGCAACCAGGACTCGAAAATTGGATTACACCGGAATCGTATTTGCACTCGGGTTTCGTAAAAACTTCACGTTGGAATAAGGTTAATTCGCAACAATAAATTAAAAATTAGAGCACTCGGAACCTTTTACAACTTTGAGTTGGAAAAACGTCGCATAAACATCTGGATCATAAAGATTTAATTGGAAATGAGTTTTACGTGAAACCAGAACATGAAAATTCAGTTTAGAAGGGTTTCCACTCACTGTGAGGGATTTTTGAAACTTCTAGTTTAAAAAACGTTCCAGATGCAAAAGTAACTTAGAAATGTATTTGCACAGGGGTTGTATACACATCCAGGGTGTGAAAGTTAATTGAAAAAAGGTTGCCTTTCTTAACAGGATTTCGAAAATTGGATAGAAAAGAGGGTTACATTTGTACTAGGGATTCTCAACGACTTCAAGTTGGAATAAGTTTTATTACTGATACGTTCTTAAAACTTGAAAATTCAGTTGGTAAAGGGTTCTTCCAGACTGGAGACTTGTAAAAAATTATGATCGAGAGAAGGGTACTAAAAAAACGGGAATTTAAAAATTGAGTTGTGCGAAGTTCCATGAACAATAGGGACTTGACAATTAAGAAAAAAAGGGTTCCATGCACAACTGGAACTTGAACTTCGAGTTGGAAAAAGGTATTTCACCAACACTTGGGACTTGTAATAACTGTAAGTTAGAAAAAGGTTCTCTGAACAGCAGGAGCTTGAAAATTCAGTTGGACAGGGATTTTATAAACAACCAAGACATGAAAATTGAGTTGTAAAGGTGTGCACCATTATTCAGGAAGTATTACAACTTTGAGTAAGGAAGAGGTTCTACGAACAGCAGGAGCCTGGAAATTTATTTGGAAAAGTGTTAAAGGCGCAACCAGGACTTGAAAATCGGATTAGACCGTGATTCCATTTGCACTCGGGTTTGGTTAAAACTTTATGTTGGAATGATGTTGGTTTACAACAAGAAGCTAGAAATTAGGTAAAAAAAAAGTTCCATACATACCCGGTCCTTGAAAATTAAGTTGTGAAAGGGGTTCTACTTACACTTGGTACTTGTAACAACTGTAAGTTGGAAAGGGGTTTCTATGGAAAACAAGGGTCTAAAAATTAATTTGAAAAGAGGTTCCATAAACAACCGGAACTTGACAATTGAGTGATTCAGGGATCGCATAAACAAACAAGACTTCAAATTTGTGTCCGACAAACTTGCACTCAGGATTTTCAGCAACTTCAAAAACAACAACAACTTCTTGGAATAAGGTTCTATAAATGACAGACACTTTTAAAAACAGTTGAAAAAATGCATACAGAACTAGAATTCGAAAATCGAGTTGTATTAAGTTTAGTTTGGGAAGGGATTCTATGAAAAATAGGAATTCAACAACTGGTTAGTAAAGAGGTTCCACCCACACATATGACTTGTAACAACTATGAGTTTGAATGAAGTTCCATAAACAACTGAGACTTGGAAATTAGGCTAGAAAGAAGTTTAATACACAACCTGGACTTGGAAATTGAGTAGTTGAAGGGTTTTGACTCACACTTGGGACTTGAAACAACTTTGAGTTAGAACGAAGTTTCATAAACAACTCAGATTTAAAAATGAGGTAGAAAAAAAGTTTGACACATAACTAGGACTTGAAAACTGAGTTGTTAAAGGGGTTTTACTCACCCTCGGGACTTGTGCAAACTTTTAGTTTGAATAAAAAAACACAGACTTTTAAAATCAGTTGAAGAAAATGCATACAGAACTATAATTCGAAAATCGAGTTGTATTAACGTTTGGAAAGAGATTCTATGAAAAATAGGAATTAAACATCTGAGTTGTAAAGAGGTTCCACCCACACTCATGACTTGCAGCAATTTTGAGTTAGAATGAAGTTCCATAAAAACTGGGACTTGAAAATGAGGCTATAAAAGAAGTTCGATACACAACCTGGACTTGGAAATTGAGTTGTTAAAGGGTTTCTACTCACACTTGGGACTTGCAACAACTTTGAGTTAGAACGAAGTTCCATAAACAACTGTGATTCGAAAATGAGGTTAAACAAAATTTTTGACACATACCAAGGACTTGAAAACTGAGTTGTGAGAGGGGTTCTACTCACGCTTTGGACTTGTGCGAACTATGAGTTTAAATGAATTTCCATAAACAACTTGCACTTGAAAATTAGGCTAAAAAGAAGTTCGATACACAACTACGACTCAAAAATTGAGTTTTTAAAAGGGTTCTACTCACACTTGGGATTTGTAACAACTGGGACTCAAAAATTAGTCTAGACAGAAGTTTGATACACAAACAGTACTTGAAAATTGAGTTGTGGAAGTGGTTCTACTCACACTTGGGACTTTTAACAACTTTAAGTTAGAATCAAGTTCCATAAACAACTGGGACTTGAAAATAAGGCTAGAAAGAAGTTCGATACACAACCGGTATTTGAAAATTGATTTGGAAAGGTTTCGTTCATACTTCGGACTTGTAACAACTCTAAGTTGAAAAGGGGTTTCTATGGAAAAAAAGAATTTGAAAATCGAGATGAGAAGAGATTCCATAAATAACTTGAACTTGACAATTGAGTGGTTAAGGGATCGCATAAATAACCAAGACTTTAAATTTGTATGCGCCATATTTGCACTCGAGATTTTTAGAAATTTAAGTTTGAATAAGGTTTCATAAAGAACAGAGACATTCAAAATGAGTTGAGAAAAAAACATACAGAACAGAGTTGTAAAGGGGTTCCACCCACACTTAGGACTTGTAACAAGTATGAGTTTAAATGAAGTTCCATAAAAACTGGGACTTGGAAATGAGGCTATGAAAGAAGTTCGATAAACAACCTGGACTCGGAAATTGAGTTGTTAAAGGGGTTCTACCCGTACTTGGGACTGGCAACAACTTTGAGTTAGAATGAAGTTCCATAAAAACTGGGATTTGGAAATGAGGCTATAAAAGAAGTTCGATACACAACCTGGACTTGGAAATGGAGTTGTTAAAGGGGTCCTACTCACCCTTGGGACTTGTGCGAACTTTTAGTTTAAATGAAGTTCCATAAACAACTTGCACTTGGAAATTAGGCGAAAAAGAAGTTCGATACACAACTACGACTTAGAAATTGAGTTGTTAAAAGGGTTCTACTCACACTTGGGACTTGTAACGACTTTCAGTTAGAATGAAGTTCTATAAACAACAGGGTCTTAAAAACCATGCTGAAAGAAATTTGATACACAACTAGGACTTCAAAGTTGAGTTGGAAGGGTTCAGTTCGCATTCCGAACTTGTAGAAACTCCAAGTTGCACGGAGGTTTCCATAAAAAACAGGAATTCAGGAATTGAGTTGAAAAGAGGTTCATAAACAAAGGCTTATCGAAAGGTGTTCCTTTCATGCCTCTTAGCGTCAAAAGTGCCAAAGTTCGAATTGCTACCTATCTTGGGTGAGAAGGTATCGTACAGGTGGTCTATACGGGTGTGGATGAATAAATGTAAAAAAGAAGTGTAAATAAATTGTGTCTACTCTGACTATATTGGCAAAAGTCACGTTCAAATAATAACTTTCACTGCTTCGTCTGTATCAAACTATTCAATATTTTTCTACCATCGTTTGTAGAAGCTGATTCGAAGTGTTTGGGTAGTTTCTTTAGAAAAGCTCATTCATGAACTTTCTCCTTTTACATTATCCAAATGAAAGTGTCTCTAGTTAAGCCATTCACACTCCAGCAATTTAATTTTGTTACTATCTACAAAAGTGATTTATTTGTAGGAACTCTAGAACTCAATATAAAGTTGACATGAGGAAGAGGAACGATATGGTGACGGACAATATCGAGTTAGGAACGTCCTGCATCATGAACGTGTAAAGAGTTAATCCAATGCAAAGACTAGTTTCAATTTGGTGAGTAGTGCTCCAGAGACGAGCTGCTGTAACGGGTCTGTGGTTACGTGCTAGTTATCCCAACGTTACAAACTGTGCTGTCCGGGTCGCGCAGTATATCTGGTGGTCCTGGTCGTTCGATGGCACCCGAGAGACTTTGCAATTCTCAGTAAATCACAGTATGCACCAACCAGTTTGGATGCTCTCACGTTTCCGGTTTCTGTCTTGAATCAAGGATGCGAATCGATCTTTGACATCCTACACTAACAGCATTTCCTTTACCCAACCAGACCTAAATAAGTTAGGCAAATATTTTCCCAAAGTGCTGTTTCAACATACTCAAACCTTCTACTCTATTGTTTTATGGTAATATTCCGAAAATATCACAAATAATGGATGCAGGGTTCTCCAGACATGAGCGATATATAATTCTGTGCTCACACCCACTGAGCTGTATAATAATGAGACCTGGACGTATCAGGTTGGAATTATGTTGAAGACTTATAACAGAATTGGGCCTAGATTTTTAAATATAATAATGATAATGATGACGGATCTTCTTAGATAATCATCTAACATATGTTCAATCTACACAATTTTGACTTGAAAATGGTGTTGAAGAGAGGCTTCATGTACAACCCAAACTTTGAAATTGATTTGAGAAAAGGTTCCATTTACACTCGGAACCTCTTACAACTTTGAGTTAGAAAAACGTCGCATAAACAACTGGGACACATAGATTTAGTTAGAAATAAGCCTCATTCAAATCCGGAACATGAAAATAAGGTTGAGGAGGGTTTTCACTCACTCTCAGGATTTTTTACACCTTCTAGTTTGAAAAACGTTCCATAAACAACAGGAACGTGGAAATTTACTTGCACTAGGGGGTTTGCATTACTTACACAAGCAGGGTTTAAAAGATGATTAAAGGAGGGATCTCCTACTCAACAGCGTCTCGACAATTGGGTTGGAGAGAGGGTTCCATTTATACTAGGGATTCCTTACGACTTCAAGTTCGAATAAGTTTCAGTATCAAAAGGTTCTAAGAAATTCAAAATTAAGTAAGGAAAGGGTTCCTTAGCACTTCCGATTTGTAACAAGTTTTGGTTGAGGAAGGGAGACTGAAAAACAGGGGTGCGAAAATTGAGGTGTGCAAAGGTTCCGTTAACAACGAGGACTTGACGATTGAGTTTAAAATGGTTGCATGCACAACCAGAACTCGAACTTCGAGTTGCAAAAAGGTATTTCAGCTACACTTGGGACTTGTAACAACTGTAAGTTAGAGAAAAGTTCTATAAACAACAGGAGCTTGGAAATTCACTTGGACATGGATTTCATAAACAACCAGGACATCAAAATTAAGTTGTGAAGGTGTTAACCTATATTCAGGAATTGTTAGAATTTTGAGTTAGGAAGAGGTTGTACGAACAGCAGGAGACTGGAAATTTATTTGTTAAAGTTTTTCAGACCCAACTAGGACTTGAAAATTGGATTAGACCAGGATTTCATTTGTATTCAGGATTTGTAAAAACTGGGAGGGGTTCCTATGAAAAACAGGAATTCAGAAATTGAGTTCAGTAGAGGCTCCATAAACAACCGGCACTTGACAATTTAGTAGTTAACGGATCGCATAAACAACCAAGATTTGAGATTTGTGTTTGCAAAATTTAAACTCTTAATTTGTAGCATGAGTTGGAATTAGGTTTTATTCAGAACAGAGACTCTCGAATTGTTTTGGGAAAAAATTCATACAAAATCAGGATTCAACGATTGAGTTGTAACAACTTTTAAATAGAAAAAAATTATATAAAAAATTAGAATCCAAGAACTGAGTTGCAAAGGGGTTCTACCCTTGACTTAGAACTTGTAACAATTTTTGGTTTGAATGAAGTTCCATAAACAACTGGGACTTGACAATTAGGCTGAAGAGAAGTTTCATGCACAACAAGGATTTAAAAATTGGGTTGTAGAAGGTGTTTCACCCATACATATGATTTTAACAATTCTGAGTTAGGATTAAATTTCATAAAAAAATGGTACCTGAAAATAAGTCTAGAAGGAAGTTCAATGCACAACCAGGACTTGGAAATAGGGTTGTAACAACTTTGATTCATAATAAAAATCTATAAACAACAGGGGCTTTAAAATAAAGCTGAGAAGAAGTTTAATGCACAACCGGTTCTTCAAAATTGAGTTTAAAGTATTTCATTTACACTTAGGACTTGAAACAACTTTGAGTTAGAACGAAGTTCTGTAAATAGCAGAGACTTGGAAATGAGGCTTAAAAGAGGTTCAATACACAACCAAGACTTGGAAATTGAGTTGTGAAAGGGTTTCTACTCACACTTGGGACTTTAAACAACTCAAAGTTAGAATCAAGTTCTATAAACAACAACCAGGACTTGAAAATTTAGTTGTAAAAGAGGTTCTACTCTCTTTTTGGGACTTTGAACAACTTTTAGTTAAAATAAATTCTATAAATAACAGGGACTTAGGAATGAGGCTTTAAAGAAGTTTGATCTACAACCAGGACTTGGAAATTGAGTTGTGAAAGGGGTTCTACTCACACTCGGGACTTTTAACAACTTCGAGTTAGAATGAAGTTTCATAAACAATTCCATTTACGATTGGGATTTGCAACAAATTCCAGTTGGAATAAATTTCCATAAACAACAGGGACTTGATCATTGAGTAAAGGAGTTTCGTAATCAACCAGGAAGAGATTTCATTCACGCTTGAGTCTTGTATCAAATTTTGGCATGAATAAGTTCCATAAACAACTGGGACTTGGGAAGAGTGTGATTCAATGGTTGCATAAACATCGCGTAAATCGAATTTGAGTTGGAAAAATAAAGAGTTAGAATGAAGTTCCATAAACAATAGAGTCTCGAGAATGGAGTTACAAATATAGTTTCATACACATCCAAAGCTTAAAAATGAGTTAGTATTGGGTTCCTTTTACACTCAGGACTTAGAAAACAAGTTCGATTTTGCAACCTATTCTGTTGAAGGTAGTTTTTATATTCGGAACACAGTGGAATCCTACGGGGGCCGCTCTTATAAGGATTAACAGTTGGGTCTTCCTAAAGAGCCTCAATATTGTTAAGGATGATTCAATGGTTAGTATTTTTTACAGAAAAAAATAAGCAGCAAAACGTTATAAAGTCAAAAGATTTCTTGGCTCACAAGGGTGATTCCAAATTCTTGTAAAAGTGTGTGGTACAATTATTCTTAAAAGAAAATAACAGTTATGATGAAATTAGATGATACACGCGTTTTCATAAAAGAAGTAATAATTTGTAGATTTATTTTCATTTCAGGAGTACCCACGTGATTTTAGAGAATCGAAGAAAAGGTGCTCAGGCTTGTTACAAGCCACTTGAGTGGCAAAGGGCTTTTCGAAGAAACAATTTGCGTACTCGATTGCAGGTTTGCCTTCGGTTTTGCCTTTCCGAACGATTTACCAGTAACCAGAAAAATCACCAGGTTCTCGCAATATGTTACCGTATCCGCGGAAGGAAACTCCAACCAAAGGTTTCCCGCCTCACTTTTCTCTATGGCTTTTCCTCGCGACTGACTCCTTTTTCGGGCTCTGCCTCTGCTTTTCTCGTTTCTCTCAGAAACAATCAAACGGATTTTACCTACTTAGCTATTTGCCCGCTTGCTCCAGCTGTGGAACCTGGTACTAGTGACATAGGTATCCTGCAGATTTATATGGCAGCTTGTCTACTTCAAGAAACACAAAAACCTAGAAGTCCGCAGCAGTTCTCTTTGTAAGTAATCAGGATTGTAAAAAAAATTAAAACAAATGGACGCAATAAAAATCAGGTTGTTCAAATAGAGCTCTATAGTTCAAAGACATCACTGTGTAATACTGGACCACAAATTACGATTCAGGAAAATGATAAACAATAGTCGGTAGCATCACTTTAATGTTCTTTTGGCAGATACATTATTTCTGTTTATTTCAGAAAATATTTCCCAACATAATTCACTCCTCTTGTACGAGAGCGTGCCAAGAAAGCGTTTATCAGGATTTTTTCCTCCGAAGAAAGATTTGGTGGATTGTTCTTTCTTGGAAGCCCTGATTTTTTTCTTTCCCCCTGCTTTGCCTAAATGGAAAAACATTACCGTTTGAATGGCGTAACATCCATATTATACCAGAGGGATGAGCCTACGAGAGTTCCGTAAACTTTTTGAATCAACCACTTCGTCTGCCACCCTCCCAGATTCACCTCTGTGGGATTCTCTGCCTTTCTCGATGTAATCTACCTCTGATCGGGCACTATTTATTTTCGCATTATTCCCCCTGCTTTCATTCAATTGTTTGTCCGCTTCCGAAGCCAAGATTTACGACAGTAAATCGACCGACACGTTCAAAGGAAATACTATCTAGTGAATACATCTTTTAATTTGGTAAAGTTTTAATTATTACAAGGACGCTCCCTAATTTGCAACATGGAGCTCCTCGTCGAGTAAATATTCTTCTCCTAAGGATGTTATTGAGTCACACGCGATGGCAGCATGGACAATTTTAATAGGACAAAGTCAAAGTGTAGCAGAAACTCGAGCTGAAAGTAAGCAAAGGAGGCAACCTTACTGAGGTGGATCCTTCTAATGGCAAAATTTAGTTAGCGTCGTTCACGAATGTATCAAGCAAATTGGCAGAGGTGAGCGTCATTAGCTGGGTCGCTGATGTCTCGTCTATTTACTATCCAAGTGCAGCAGCGTCACATTCACATCGTCTTACAATTTGATTCACTGATGTTCCTGGATAAACGTTTGTCGCACCTTATATCGAATTTGGAATGGTCAGGTTGCAACCAAAAAAATAAAACCTTCTAAATTGGCTGGGTGCTTCCAACTTTCTTCCTCTCTCCTCTAGCTCGTTTCGTTATCACGCTGTTTACATGAGCGGAATATTGTTTGCTCGGAAGCAGTCGAGCGCTGATCCCAGAAACGAGATCGTAATTCAGGATAGAATTTGTACGGGAACACTTTGCCTACTAGGAGAAACACCAAAGCAAATATCAAGCTGGAACATACTCGCAAATCTTTCTAGATTGTGAATGTAGTCCAGCATTACCAAGAAGAGGTCATGAGATGCGAGATGACGCGCTGATTAGACCATTGCCTCACAGGATCAAAGTATATCAAGATAGATTGGATACGGATTTTTTTATTCAGTTGAATAGGCCTCAGTTTTTGAGATATCACAGTTTGAGTTTTACCGTTCGAGCGTTTTACTTACTAACGACTAACTTTTCACTATCGAAACGCAAACCAGTCATCTCGTTACCGTCGGAATATGGACCGCTCTACTCGCTACTTTTGGGACACGGACCACTTGCTTTGCTGCTGTTCAAGCGTGGAACGATTTACTTACCACTGTCGAAGTGCAGACCAGTCATCTCGTTACCGTCGAAGCGCGGACCGCTGCTTCACTTGCTACTTTCGGGACGCAGGATCGCTTGCCTTGCCGCTGTCGAAGCGTGGACTGCTTTACGTTTCACTGTTTAAGCGCGAACCAGTCATCTCGTTACCGTCGAAGCGCGAACCGCTTTACTCTCTGCTATCGGAACGTGGACCGCTTGACTTTCCACTGTCGAAGCGCAAACCAGTCAGCTCGTTACCGTCGGAACGTGGACCGCTTTACTCGCTACTTATTGGACACGAACCACTTGCTTTGCTGCCGTTCAAGCGTGGATCGATTTACTTACCACTGTTGAAGCGCGGATCAGTCATCTCGTTACCGTCGGAGAGGGGACAGATCTACTCGCTAATTTTAGAACACGGACCGCTTGCTTTGCTGCTGTCGAAGCGTGGAACGCTTTACTTACCACTTTCGAAGCGCAGACCAGTCATCTCGTTACAATCGAAGCGCAGGCCAGTCAGGTCGTTACCGTCGAAACGCAGACCAGTCGGCTCGTCATCGTCGAAGCGCAGACCGCTTTACTCGCTACTTTCGGGACGCTGAATGCTTGCCTTGCCGCTGGTACAGCGCAGACCGCTTGACTATCTACTGATCAAGCGCGGACCAGTCATCTCGTTATCGTTGAAGCGCGGACTGCTTTAATCCCTTATTCCGAAACGTAGACCGCTTGACTTTCCACTGTTGAAGTGTGGACCAGTCATCTGGTTACCGTCGAAGCGTGGACCGCTTTACTCGCTACTTTTGGAACACGGACCGCTTGTTCCGCTGCTGTCGAAGCGTGGAACGCTTTACTTACCACTGTCGAAGCGCAGACCACTTATCTCGATACAGTCGAATCGCGGGCCGCTTTATTCGCTACTTTTGGAACGCGGACCGCTTGACTTGCCACTGTCGAAGTGCGGACCAGTCGTCTCGCTACCATCGAGGCGCGGTTTGCTCAACTGAATACCGTTAACTGCGAACTGCGCTCAGGAGCGTGAATACTCAAACCTCGATATTTCGGGGGCCAAGGTACATTTGGAAAAGAAAAGAAACACGTATCTTATTAGTCGTGGCCATCAGAGAGGAGAAGAGGAAAGGACATGAGGAACGGCCCGTCAGCTCGACTCCTACTGTCAGAGCTTGGACCGCTCGACTTGCATCTGTCGAAGCGCGGACCGCTTGTCTTGCTGCTGTCCAAGCACGTACCGCTTGTCTTATTACTATCAAAGCGCGGATTGTTACACTCGACACTGTCGAAGTGCAGCAACTAATCTCGACACTGCCGAAGCGCGGATCGCTTTACTCGACAGCGTCAAATGCGGACCGCGCTCGAAAGCGTTAATACTTGAAGCTTGATATCTCAAAATCCAAACCTCATTAGATCAAGCGGGAAAACACGTATGCAATGAATTCCCATGTTCTATTACCCTTCAAAGGTTGAGTTGAATTGAAGTTCTGCATTCCACGACTTCTCCTCGTGAATTTGATAAGTATGCGCACAAGAGTCGAGCAAAATTCTTCAGCGTCCCTTGTGGACAAAAGCAAACTACCTTGGCAAAACTTTATGAACCTGGTAGCATGCTGTTTCTTCCAGTGTACTTACTTAGTGCCAGGTTATTTACGAGCGTCGAGTCGGAAGTCATATTCGTGGGTGACATTCTTTTCCTTGCCTTCTTCTTATGATGAAATTTCTACCAAGTTGAGAGCTCCAGTTTCAATGGCTGGCACTGCGTTAATAAAACGAATTTTCAGGAAGACGGAGTGAGTGGCTTCCTGGGAAAACTCGGGGTTGGGAATGTTTGTATACTGGTAGAGCCGACAGGAGGATGATTCGAAGACAACAATAGCATCCGGAGTGGCCGTCAGAGGGAAGAGAGGAGAGGACAAGAGGGACGGTCCATTAGCTAGACTGCCACTCAACAGCTTGGCAGGCTAGCACTACAACGCATTATTTACGCAAAAATTCTACCACGTTTGTTTGTGCCCTGAGAGTACTCCCCTACTTTCATTGATGTGCCCATAACACTTGCAGTTTTGTGTATCTAGAGATAAATACGTGCAGAGCGAAGCCACTACCATCATGAGAATTGCGTGTATGCAACGATCGTTACTACCCTGCTGTGTACAAACTTTGATGGAATCCCTTTATGGTTTCTATAGCTTGTTTCGTTCAATGGAAATAAATTAGGGTGTCATCAGCCTAAGAGCTTTTTTATGACGTGTGCTTTTCTTACATATAATATTGTTATAGCTTGATTAGGAATGATCATAGTTACGAACTCGAGCCAGAGTCCAGTGTTCGCCCATGGACTACGCTAACCATTTGGATGGTGAGGGGGGGGGGGGGGAGTCGCTCTAAACCTCATAATTAGTAACCTGAAAAGGGGCAATAGCATCACAAGTGCAAATAACGTTTGAAGGTTTCTTCATCATAGACTTCAAGGAAGTTTGCGTATTGTGCAACAGATGGCTCTGCAATAGTAGAGTTCAGGGAATTTCCCTCACTTTCGAATTTTCCAGTTAGGGATTTCATTATTTTCTTAAAAACGCTGACGCAGTTTAGGAAAGTCATCTTTCAGGTCATAGATTCTACAGCTCGTTTGGTAGTTAAATTACTTTGTGGAAAATAAGCTGCTTCTGCAAAGATTTTCTCCCTAGGGATTACCCTTTCTTGAACTTCGCTTGTGGACAAGACGGCCCGAAGCTGACTTCCACCAATGACGTAACCTTAAAGCACGCTGTGCACTCAAGTGGGGAATCGGCTAATGGGCGAACGGCCGGAAATCACATGTGAATAATTCGTACGGCCCTGACTGTTTACGTTTCAGCTCCTCCGTGGTTTTTCTCAAGGCCGTTGCAGCAACGCCCAAAAATCGAATTCATGTTTTGTGTTCATAAAATGTGTTTTTTGGTACAAAGTTTTTCTTGTTGGTAAAAAATTCAACTGTTTCCGAAATAAGGCGTTTACCTGCCTTTGGAATTTGACAGTTTTTTTTTAAAATTTAGGTGTAATAAAATGGGTTAGAATTTAAATTTTTTGTTAGACTAGTATTCTTATCGGTAGGAATGTTTAGATTTCTGTTTAAGATTCAATCGAATTTGATGTTAAATCCAACTATAAGGATGAAAATCAATCAATTTGTTTGATTTTCGGATTAAATGGAAGAAAATTTATTTTTATGTATGAAATCCATATTTTTGGTTGAAAATGATTTCTTATAATAAAAAATGTGAATGTTTTACTTCTGGTCAAAAGTTGATTATTTTCAGTTAGAAATCTAACTATTTATTCAAATTTCGCGGGATCTTTTTATTTTGAACTCTTTTGTTCGCGATTCATTTATTTTGTTCGAAACTTATGTTTTTAGTACGGGATTCCTCTATTGGTAAAAATTTCCATTTTTTCAAGATAATTCGTCTTCTTGGCTTGAAAATCGGAAAATTTTTGAAAAATTAGGTTTTTGGATTGAAAAGTCAACTATTTTAGTAGAAGGTCAAATTATTTGGTTGGAAATTCAACAACCTATTCGAAGATCAAAATATCCGATAAAAATCAACGCTTTTATTGAAAAATCATATTTCAGGTTCGGAATTAAACTTTTTTATAAATAACTTTTCCTTATACGTGTCGAATAAGCGAATTTTGTCGAAAATGAATATTTTGGGTAATAAACTGAACTTTTCTTTCCGAAAAAATATATTTCAGGGTTCTAAATCAAAAAAATTTTTATTTGTGGTTGAGATTTGAACCATTTTTGTGGGTGAGTCAACTATTTGTATGATAATCAAACAATTTTTGAATAATTAATTTTGTGGCACGAAATTCAATTTTTTTGTAAGCAATTATTATTTTCCGGTTATAAATTAAACTTTCTTGTGGAAAATCTGTCCTTTTATCTTTAAAATATAATAACTTGGTGAAGTTTGGAATTCTTTTTTTTCTATTGGTAGAACATGCATCCTTGCGACTGGATGCCCCAGTGACTTTTTTCCTGATAAATGGATGTCCCAGTGGCTAGTTATGCTAGTGAATAATTGTCCTAGCGATTAGTTGTCCGGGCGACTAGTTTTCATGTCCGCTGGATATCCTGGCGACTAGGTGTCCCGGTGACTTGTTGTCCTGGCGACTGGTTATCCTATCGACTAGTTGTCCTAGCGACTAGATAGTCTTGCGACTAGTTGCCCTAGCGAATCGTTATCCTAGCGACTAATTGTCCTAGCGACTAGTTGTCCTAGCGACTATTTTTCATGGAAACTAGAAATCCTAGCGACTAGGTGTCCCGGCGATTATTTGTCTGTCGACTAGTTTATCCTGACGACCAATTGTCCTGGCGACTAGTCCGATCTAGTTTTCATGGTGTCTGGATATCCTGGCGACTAGGTTTCCTGGCGACTTGTTGTCCTGTCGACCAGTTGTCCTAGCGATTAGTTGTCCTAGCGACTAGTTATCCTACCGACTACTTTTCAGTGGCTAGATATCCTAGCGACTAGGTGTCCCGGCGACTAGTTGCCCTGACGACTTATCGTCGGCAACCTAAATTCACGTATCTCTCTCCCGGTTCCTCTTTTCGAACCACATTTCTCCGGATTTTAAACCTTTTCCTTTCGAATCCTAATGCAATTTCCTTTTTCTCAACCCGAAATGTTCAAAGTATAGGGATATGTGTTTCAAGATTTCCAGCAAGTTAGATGCACTTAGTGTATGGGAGGAATAAAATATATGTGAGAAAGGGTAATTAAAGTAGGAAGTTGGTAAGCATGATAGGGAATGAGCTGAAAATCCGAAACTTTAGGGTGAAACACCTCCGGCATAAGAGCGAGAGGATAAAGAGGTTTCAACATCGCAGCTCGCGATCCCTATGTGCCAGTATTATCAGGCGAAACAGACATGTGCTCGCACACATAGATTTCAAGGTATATGATTTTCTATCTGTGAAGGCACTATGTATTCGACAGCACGTAATATCTCGCATACGCTTAAAAATCATACACTTGCTAGAGATGCGTGAATATAATGAGATAGTAGGTGGGCGAGGAAGAAAGGACTCTGAATGTAAGAGGGAGGGAGAGAGAGATGGAGGAAGGTGGGATAGAAGAGCAAAGATTAGAGAGAGATAGAAGGATGGAGAGAGATAGAAAGATGGAGCGAGATACAAAGAAGAAGGGAGATAGAAAGATGGAACGAGATAGGAAGATGGAGAGAGATAGAGATAAATAAAAAGGAAGAGATAGAGTGAGATATGAGGAGGGGTCTGCTGGTTGGTAATGCACTGTTCTCACCTCCGACATCCCCTCAGGGTTTCCTTAGCTGTCTTTTGATGGTGTGTGACTATGTAACACTACGTTTAAGTGTACTCATACGTGCTCTGAATTCGCAACTTGCACAGTCTTTGAGACTGAGAAACGCTCTTGCAGTCGTTTACCTAATCAGCAGTCGTTTGATCATATTCTGTCAAGTCGTGGTTTAATTATTAAGACGACTGAAAATTGTACCTCTCCAATGCAAATGAGCACGGAAACAGAACCTTAGGAGGCAAAGCGAATGGAGGAACTCTTCCGTGAAAGTTGAGTTATGTTGCCCCACAAACGTTAAACTAATCGTGTTCCTCCAATTCATTCTTATTAATTATAAACAGAGAGCGGACTAGCACAACTTCGAAGGTAGCTGGTGAAGACAGCTCCTCTCTAGGTTGATGAGGACCCCGGGTAGAGCAGCGTGAAGAATGCGTGCGCACGCTGCGCGCGCACGTTGTTTTGCGATCCTCCTTTGTCCGGCCGATGGTTCTCCACTTGTAAAATATGCAAGGAATAAATGTGTATGAATATTTTTAGAGGATCGTTGAATTTTTTATTAAAAGGAAAGGAACATTAAAGCTTTCAGAGCAATGCTTGCACCACTTCCTGCCTCCGGAACCAGGAAACTAGTCGCGGCCAACTATTCGCCGGACAACTAGTCGCAAGGATAACTAGTCGCCGGACAACTAGTCGCCAGAATAACAAGTTGATGGAAAACTAGTCGATGGAGGAATTCCAAATCTTCATGCCTGACAATTTTTCAGTCAACATTAAAATGAAAATACTCAATATTTAACAATACCTAACAATCAATTCCCAGATCCAAATTCGAAATGAACCACATCGTTATTTCTGTTTCATTTGATAAAATTCAAATTTTTATGACTGAACCTTTTTATTTCATTGTTATTTAAATAATACCATGATTCTTATACTGAGAAAAAAACCCATTATTGGTAAGGCGATCCATCCTGTTGATCTGACACGATCGTTTTTTATTCGAGAACGCCCATGTGGCCATCGTGTCAGAAGAATGCAAGAAGTAGTTCCGTCGTCGATCGTGTGATTTCAACACGATATCGATTCACAATGCGGAGATTTGTGACCTTGTATAGTTTTGCATAAAAATGGAATTTTTCATTTTTGGTAGCATTTTTCATGATGTAAACAAAAACAATGCATTTTATGAAAAAAATGGCATGTATAAAATTTATAGGTATTTTTCTAATGAAAAAATTTTTTTTTGACATTTTTTCTCACCATGCATAGTTTGAGCGAAACACGCATTTTTGATTTTTCAAAAAGCGATTTTGATGGATGAAACCAGAACTGGGGGTCAAAAAGTTCTCAACGAACTTTTCCTTGTTTTTGTGGCCTTGAAAAATTGTGCCACAGCACAATCCAATATGATCATTCTCTCGAAAGTTATCGAGTATGCAGATTATAGACTACAGACTATCATGTAGTGAAAGATCACCGAAAAGGATGAAATAATATAGGACACTTACAAT
>WSXT02196384.1:0-19185 GCA_011762715.2 Neuroterus valhalla
CAACTCCCGTCATCTATGAAATTTTTTCTAGCTAGACTGGCCGCTAGATTGTAGTGATTTGCACGGAGCCTTGAAATGATTACAACTGATTTCCTCTCGAATTTTGATTTATAAAACCACGGTTTATCAAATTTGGATGGACCGAAGAAATTCCGGAAGTAATATTGACCAATCCCTGCAGAATTTGATTGAAAAAGAGTCCACAATCGCAATACACTGTACTTTAATTTTCATCTCTTCCCAGATGAGAGCGCTACGTACGGGAACTATAAGAACGACGAGATGACTTGAGAAAAATTTTCGAATTTCAAATGTTCTACCGCGGTATAAACATAATTTTAATTGTCATTATGCAATTGCGAACATTTTCCGCTTTGTGGTGAAATTTTTGTGTGCAAAGTTCAAGTGATAAAAAGGTATATAATACGTGGGAAAATAATGTCAAGTTTTTTTTGTAAGGGCTGTGATTCGGGTAGTAAGGCACAAAAACAGTTATACACACATTATCACTTTGTGCTAGACACCAACTGACACTAGACTAAGCAGACGATAATTTTTCAATTATATATTTCCACGGAAGGAGCGCTCCTATCTGGGAAGAGATGAAAATCCGAAACAGGCGATCGCAAACTGGCGCCAGGCGAAATGTGCGGCGTGCGGTCTCCTTGTAGTACTTCGTGGCTGTCATTCTCATATAAAAAAATGATATATTCTGGAATAATTTTCAAACCTACTTATTCGAAAATTGACAAAAATTATTATAGGATTTCTTTTTTTTATGGTTTCCAACCTCTAATCCGTTTAGGGCTTTTATTTTGAAACCTCGTACGATGAGGCAAAAATTGAAATTCCTCCATTATACAGAAGAACTATTCGAAATGCAATAATTTCTATGACTATCTAATGAAGGTCCATTGCATCGGAATGTTAACAGTACAAAATGATGTAATTGAGAATAAATATTCCTTAATAGTACAATTCTGGACATTTGAAGGCTGCGTCTACTCGCCCCGAGTTTCGGGACGACTAGCCATATTTTCACTTTTTTGCTATTCGTCACGAAATTCGTCTTCCCGGTTTAAAAATTCATCTTCAAGCAGCACAAATGCATTTGTTTGAAAAAAAAATCCTTCAAAAATGTTCAAAAACCTAACAATTCGGTTGACAATTCAACAGTTCTGTTGAAAATGCGTCTTTGTGGCATTGTAATGCAACTGTTTGGTTATGAATTAATCTCTTCTGGTTGTGACTTGAGCTGTTTTGTTGGAAACTCTGTCTTTTTGGTTCAGCTCAACTATATTTTGTTTGAAATAAATATCTTTTTCAGTAAAATCATTAACTATTACATTCTTTATGAGAATTAGTCTTTTTAAATTTAAAACTGAATAAGTTGGTTGAATGTCCTTTTTTTCGTGTAGGAAATTCTACTATTTAGTTGAAAATTGATCTATTTTGTTAAAAATGCAACATTTCTACTTGAAGTATCAGAATTCAGGATATTCAAATTGAATTTAATACAACGTTATATACCATGTTATAAAGACCATCGTTTTCCTCTGCAAAGATGTTTTGAAATCCCGATTCATCGTTTTTCTTGGTAGTCCTAATTTAGGATTGCGTTCTTAGTTAGAATAATAGTCATCCCGATTTCAAGTCACATATATTTAGCTTCAGTTCTGTATTCCCAGAAATGCGAAATTCCTGGGATTCAGCTTGCAACGGATATGAATGCATATGAAGAATTAAAAGCAATCTTTAAAAGTTACAGAACAATAAAGCAAAGATAAAAATGCTTAGTATAACGAAGACTAGCGGTTACCCCAATTTTTGTCCATCAGGAAGGACTACAAATTATTTCACATGCACTTTTTTTGGGATGACTACCCAAATGGCGAAAATAGGCTAGCCATCTGCTTTGAGATTTGAAATAAAAAATTATTCAATTTTGAAAATTTATAGAATCAAATGTTTATTGTTTAAAATTATGTTTTTTCAAACTTTTCCATTTGAAAAGATCAATTCTGAAGACTCGAAATCGGAATCATTTAATTTCTTTCATTACTAATTGTAACCACTCCTATTCTCATTAGTGAAAAAGACAGCGTTGATTCATTTTTAGGGAACCGTGAAAAATTTTCAGGTATGCAACAGACCATCCGGGTAATCCAGACATAAAGACTCAAATTTTATTATTTTACCCAAAAAACTTATTGCAAGAATGGTTAGGGTTAAGAAACTTTTGTAGACGAATTGTTAGAAATTCATGTATTGAAAATTACAGCGCAATTTCACTTTCAAATATTCAGAGTTGAGAAATTTTAATTGCTCCAAAAATCAAAACATTAGAAATTGAAACCTTCCGAGTAAGGTAATAACCAAATGTAATGAAAACACTTCGGAATACCTAGTATTCTTCGAATTCAAATTAATTCTACGGGTCAGGTTCAAAATCCAAACTAAATTTAACTACTAATTTTCAAATCGATAAGCAAGTAACATATCGTAAGAATCTTCAAAAAACGCAGTTTCTGGAAAAAATGTTAGGAAACTACTGATTGCAGAATTGTAAATTTTCATATTTTGTATTCTTGTTCTGACAAGTCAAGAGAAACTCCCCATTCACAAGGGTACGAAGCATCAGTCTCCGCACGCTCAGGTGCAAGAGAGGGACCAGGTAGTAATCCAATCTGAAAAATGGTTTGGTCCGTTCGCCCTACAAATAACAAGAGGAAATTGAGGAAAAAAATATTCTGCGTTTGTACTTTTATTTGAAGGCTTTTGACAACTTACGGAGATTCAATGATTAACTTGAATGGGAATTTGATAATCCAATAGAGAGACACGTGACTTTTAGGGCAGGGAGTAGGAGTCACACCCCCTCCTTTCGAAAATTTTTTAGTTCACATCCTATCATTTTTGTTTTTGGATGATAAAATATAAATTATTTTCATAATAAAGACATGAATTTGATCATGTTTTTTCCATATGAGAAAATTAAAATCCAGGGTGCGAACGCGCGAAGCTCGAATGAATTTCTGCAAGTAATTTTTTTTTCTTACCTTTCCATGGCCTCTATGTATAGACGTATTACAGGGAAAAAAAAACTCACCTGAAACAAACAGAAAGGAAACACACATTAGTTATGAAATCTACTTTTGAGTCTTATCTCATTTGACACCTAATTGAAACTCTCCAATGTCAAATTTTTATAGAATAATAATCTATAAACAATAATGCTATCTCAATACGATAAAAATTTCTTGGCCAATTTCGCATTTTTTAAAGTCTCATCCTGATTGGAAGGTTTGGGTTTAAAATTCACAATATCTAAAATTGGAGAAAGACCTAATCCAAATTTTGTAATCATCATTCTATAATTAGGAGAAGAGAAATGAGAAGGCAAAATTGAGCGTACGGATATCAGAATGACCTTAGCGCGGGGACTCAGCCAGCCTTATAGGCAAGAGAGGGGATGAGACATTGCTACGAGTCTAGTTGATTGGACAAAAGTCAGTTTATTAATTATGTGTCAAATGAACTCGGCTCGTGGCAACGTGTTATCCCCTCTCTTGCCAGCTAGACTAGCTGAGTCCATGCGCTAAGCTTATTCTGAAATCCGTACGCTCAACTATTCCTTTCAAAAGAAAGCAAAATTTTGCTCGGAACAGTTTTTTGAAGGGACGCATGAATTTTGTTTTGAAGCTAAAAAACATTGATAAACATTAAGGAATTACTTTTTCTAGCTGAATCATGCAAGATGCGGAAAAATGTTAAGATTGGAAATCGTTTATCTTCAGAACGTCTACAAAGTTTACCGAAACTACTTTTTGATAACACGCATGGTTTCCGTTTTATTCGTATATTTTTTTCTATTTTCGATAACGGAAGGGATTTCGCAGCCAACTATTCAAGATGCAGGAAAATACTGATGAAAAAAACTGTTCATCTCGAGAAAGTACACAAATGCCTTCCAAATTAATTTTCGAAAAGGTGATATGTTTTCCTCCAAATTTTTATAACGCTATTTAAAACATCTTTCGAAGAAAAATATGAATACACAAAAAGAATGTTGGAAAACCAAGAAATTTTCCATCTCAAAAAAGTCTAAAAATGCACCCTTGACCATTTCTCTGATACGATGTCTTGTTTTTGTTTTATTCGTGACAACAATTTTCAAAAATATCAAAAACTTCATTTGATGCCCAAACCATGCATCGTACAATTTTTAGAAATATTTGGAATACGAAATGGAAAATTGTTCAAATATTTCAATTATGTTTAAAAAAGAAAATCGCTAATCCAGGCAATGACACAATACTACATTCCACTCCGAAAATACGAATAATTTTTACATTTTTTAGGGAAATATCCCGAATAAGACACTAACGTTTTGAAACGTTGGAAACTTCCGCTGACTTTCTAGACTCAAGTGAACAAAACTTCCCAAGAACGTCTTATAAACATTTCAAAAAAGTTTGACAAATAAAATTTGGAGTGACTGACGTCCAAAGCAGATTGAGAAATGTTTGAGGAGTGAAATTTTAAATGATCGAAATTTCGACCGTATTCCAAACGTTTTGTAAACGTTTGGAAAACGTTTGGTCGAAAACTTTATCCAATAGATGGCGTGATCTTTCTCCCAAGTGTCAGCGAACTATGATGATTACTATATATATGACTTCCAAACATATGTTTCCGAGAAAACACATGGTAAAGTTAACATTAGAAATTAGGGTGTGGTCTAAATACGTTTAACAGTATATGAGCTGGTAAAAAATTGTTTTATTTTTTGATCAAACGTTTTTGAAACGCTTGTAAAAAGTTTTGTTGAGTCGAAATATAAAAATTTGCGGAAATATCCAACGTTTTGAAAACGTTGTTTTCAACAAAATTTACAAACGTTTTAACGTTCAACAGAAAACGTTTGCAAGACGTTCGGTGTTATCCGGGATGATTGCTTGAATAAGTTATATTTGTCTCGAAAACAAAAAATTGACCAAGCAGTCATGGAAAATATTCAAATTGTCCATAAGGCATCATTTGAATAAGAAGACGACAGGATTTGGCAAAGAGTAACAACAATACTTAAAACTGGATTGTCCTAATTTTCGGGTCATTTTTGGGGCGCTAGAGGTGGAGGAGGGAAAGGTAGGTTAACAATAAAACTTGTTAGCATGGTTTTATTTCGTAGACACTCCTCTTCATATGCATATAAAAAACATTGATAATAACTATATTAGCATATAAGCATATTCGAGAGTGCATCTGAATGTGCAGTACTGTAGAAGTAGAAAGAAAGACTGGAGATGCTTCGTGTAATGATGGAATCCGTGTGGCTGTAAAAGAGGAAAATCAGGTGGAAGGAGATACAAGGACGCACAATAATTTCGGAAAAAGTAGGAAATTATTTTGGAAATGGGTCGATGAGGAAATCATTATATAGGGCTAGCTATAACAATAATCAAGAAACTGCAGACTTATCAAGCTGCTGGGGTACGTGGATTCACCGCCGGAATGGTTAAGAATGGTGGAGAATATTCGTTTGCATGACTGACCGGATTAATGAATGCGTGGAAGGATAAAAATCAGGATAACTTTATTTTAGAATTAGGTCAGCTTTACTTATACCAGATACAGAGATTGTTATTTCTTATACATTGGTCCTTTCTAAGCAAAGACAAAATATCGAACCGAATGTACTAGATTTCAACAAAAATTTTTTCTACATAATTAGAAGACCGCTGTACTAGTTTATGTGAAGATGAGATAATCTTTGAGACAGATTTTGATCACGTGAGCTTGTTGAAGAACTTCCACTACCAGAAGAACTTCCACCACCAGAAGAACTTCCACCACCAGAAGAACTTCCACCACTTGAGCCTCCAGGTATATACTCGCGATAGTCGTTAATATTCAAGTTTATTTGAGCTAATCCTTCGGCCATTTTCGCACGCCATTCATTGCGAGTTAGAACCCTAAACTGGACGCCATTCGCATGCACCTCAATGATATCTGGACCCAGATATACTTTACGCATAAGTCGATCATCTAGTGTTCCAACTGTAAACTGACCCACTTTTATAGGTCTACCACCAGGCATGCGGGGCCTTACAATAGGTTGATACTGAGGCTCAGGAGGAGGAAGATTAGCATTATGAGTACGGAGTTGAGAACTCAATTCTGTTAATGAGAAGTAAAAATGTGTGAATTTTCATTTGAAGCATCAATTTTAGCGTAATTTGAGCGAAAGTTCTCTCTGTGGCATCTCTTACCTTCAGAAGTGGCAAAAGTGCGTTAAGTCTCCAGCATAACACGATTCACTATTTTTGGGTTATACGACCTACATTATTCCCAATCCCAGTCACAGGAGTGCCCCTACGCCCCACGAGACTTGGGAGAAGAGGAAGGTATGTTACCTTCATTATTCTTTGACCCGATTTATCATTTTGAGTTTATGTGACGTAAATTATTCCCATGACCTGCCACAGGAGTGCCTTTCCGTCCCCCTACGAAACTTGGGAAAAGAGGACGGAATGTGACCTTCATCATTTATAATATCCGATTTGGGTAATGTGAGGAAAGACTTCGAATTTTCTGTTGGGGAGAGATGCCGGACTTTGGCCACTTCCGAGGGTGAGAGATGCCGCAGGGAGACAATTCGGTTCGGGAGACTTGCAACAAAGAAGACAGCAGAAAAATTTAGAAATTAAAAACTGGATTCGTGAAAGCGAATAATTTTATCTCCATCATTTTTGATTGTACATAAACGAATCATTTGATAGGTATAAGGAAGAAAAAAATATCTCGTATGGATTGCTCGCTTTTTTCTACTCATACCTAAGGAAAAAACTATGTGAAAAATTGTTATAATAATTGATAGAGTTAAGTTAAGTTTAAGTGAGTGAATAGATAAATAGCTTTAATGTTCAGATAAAAAATTTTAATTTCTAGATAAATAATTTTTTTCCTTCTTCCGTCATCTCCGTCAGGGCTCTAATTTATTTAGAAATAATCTTACGTATTTTCGTTATACAATAGAGTAAATAAGTAATATTCACTGTTCTCAATGCGGCATATAGTGACTCAAAAAGTACATAAAAATTACTGAGACAAATATTTACAACCCAATCGTCATCAAATTTTAGAAAGAATGATGAAATGTGTAACAACGTACCACATTGTTTGAAATCAAATAAATTGTGAACAACTGCAAAATTTTATTATTTCATAAAGAGCCTTGTTAAAATGAGAACATCGTTTATGGCTTCGTAATTTATTCGAAAAGTATTCTTTTCTGCATATTTCTCTTTAAAGCAGATAAAAAAAATTTCATTAAGAATAAACATTTACACAATCTGCAAAGCATTAGGGAAATATATGTAAACAAAAGACCTTCAGGAGATTTTATAACAATTCCATTCAAATTGTATAATTTTTTTATTATATTAGGAAGGTATTAGGTATTCGATGATTCAAGTATCATGGAAACGTATACCTATATTACTCACCAATAGAGTTAGAAAAAACCACGAGAGTTAGAGCGAAGATAAGGATATTCATTCTCACTGAGTGGAAAACCTAGTTCTCGACAAATTTTACAAATAGTTTAACAGAAGAAGAATTTTCAATGAAAGATCACCTGTATATATACCGGCTCTTATCACATCAGAAATTTGAAGATGCCGGAAATACATTGGGGAGGTATTGTAGTAAGTTTTGTAATAAATGTTTGTTTTCTTATCTCTAAGTCTGTGATGAAACATCAGATTGGCCAAAAATGAATTGAAGCTATGGCAAAAAATCCTCAGATCATGCGGGATCCTTAGGATTTCTAGAGATTTTATTACTTAAATTTATCCAAATTCGAGGAAGAATCCCCTAATCTAACATCACTGCCTCTTTCCTTCGAGCGAAGGAAAGAAATTGGTATATAGCCCCGTCGAGAATGGAGGCGCCGGCTGCAAGAAGGAGATATAGAATTATTATGCTGGATTAGCGATGCCCTCGAGCACTCGAAAACAAATTTTCAGATTTTGATTTTCATTTTTTCATTCTCTTTTCACTGCAACTCAAATATAGTGGTTTTTAACCTACTGTTGATGTTTCAATTTTCTGGCACGATCAATTCCCCCCGCGTAGACTACGGCCAACGTATAGAAGATGTACTCCTCGGATACCAGAATACGGCATGGAACAGTGACCACTTTTCACAGCAAAGTGAGCCTCAGCCAATACTGATTGAAGTAAGGAGCGATGCAGAAGGCAGATCAAAACTGTCGTCTGCAATCGGGGAGGCGGTTGGTGGAGGGGGGAAAGTCTGCGACCTCGTCCCTCGTGTCGAAGTCGAGGTGCTTGACCTTGAAGAGCTGATTCAGAAGCACTTCGGTGCCGGCAGGCCTTTAGGGGTAACCAAAAGGCTTCGTTGAGATGGATGAGAACTTGGCCGTAAGGCTCATACACACAGGACACCTCAAAGTTGGATGGGTGCCCTGCCATGTCAGAAAGAAGGTTGAGGTGATCCGGTGCTACCACTGTCACGGTTACGGCCGTATGGCAGCAGGTTACACCGGACCTGATAGAAAAGCGTGTTGCTGGAGGTGCGGCAAAGAGGGACACAGGTCCGCGAAGTGCGCAAGTACTCCGCCTTGCTACCTCTGCATCGCGAAAGACGAAGATTCCCAGGTGGATCATCTCCCAGGAACCGCACGATGCAAGGTCTACCCGGAGGCGACACCAGGAGTAAAGCTTCAAAGTACTGCTATGTAAAACCCTGCCAAGATGTGGAAGGCCGACGGGCCCGTTGCGTGACACTGTTGCGCTACTGAGAACGATGCGTAAATCTTGGTAGGGTCACAAGCAGGAGTATGGAGTCCAAATTGGCAGAGATGTGTAAAGCCGAAGCTTGGCGTAGCAGTCTTACCCCCATTTCCCTAAAGTAATGCGAAAGCAGATCCAGGGAAATGGGTTAGCAAGAGTGGAAGGGTTTTAGTCAGTAGGAAGCTGACACTACCCAACCTAAGAATAGCCTAACTATTGTAGACGATTGCTAGGTTGGGTGTCTGATGCAAGATTTCCCCCCTCTATAAAAAAATGACGTCGTACGACGTCATGCAGCTGAGCGCATGCTACATGCCACATTGTAAGACGCGGACCTCTTCGCAGAGCAGAGTGGGCCTCAAACACTATGCCGTCCGGCAGTCCTACAGATTCAGCGCAGTGTCTAATGTGTAATGCGAGGGTGCATGTGCATGTTCATTACTCGAAATAGACCAGAGACCACCAAGCGATAGTTCGCTCGACATGGAGCCTCTAACTTGGAAGGTTGATTGTTTCTTTTGAGAGGACCAATAGTTCAAGGTGAATCTGAAAACACGGAAGCCCTGATACAAGAACATTAAAAACTTTCCATTCGTAACGGTACAGGGATTGAACCTCAGTACTCCTGCTCAAAAGCCTGATACGCTGATGCCCAAGCCTCCTGGACTTTTCTAGCAGAAGAAGATACAAAATCCAATTTGGTTTAGAAGAATTCGGTGCCCCTTGCCCCCACTCATAAATAAGCTCTCACTCAGCGTTCGAGTTTCGGCAGGTGGCACTGCGCGTGAGCTTGTAGTTGTTAGTAGTGGGAGGTGTTTTCTGAAGCTGTGATTGGGATATTCTCCTCCCCCTCTCTCACTCTCCCCGATTCTCTCTTCTATTGATTGCAGTGTGCTCTACAACAGCGCATCATATGCTATTCGTAATAAGCGTAATCTTATACCTGAACAGATACAATATCCTGCTGATGATAAGTGGCATATAATGCACTATTGTAGATCACGCTTCAGTTGAGCATGCGGATTGCAGAACGACCTCAGCGCATGGACTCAGCCAGTCTAGTATGCTAGAGGATTGCTACGGGCCGAATTGATTGGAAGAATAATTTGAAACCAAGTTCTGTCCAATCAGCTCGTCGCTGTTCAACGCGTTATACCCTCCCTTGTCCACTAGACCAGCTGAGTCCATGCGCTGAAGTCATTATGTTATCCGCACGCTCAATGGTTCCTATCTTATAATCAGAATAGGTTGCAAAATAATGTCGCCGAAAACTGGAAGCAGAGGTGTATTTTGAGATGATTATAGGTGAAAAATCCGTTTGAAATGGAATCCTATCTGTTTCTCCATGTTTTGCAAGTTTCTCATAGGATCATATTTTTCTTTATAGAAAGGGCGTGTTTATAAACACATAAGTTAATGTGGGTTTTTAGCCGGTGATAAACGTTTCCAAGTTGCACCACGCAGGGGCAAATGGCTTTGCACCTATTCTTCTTGGTTTTTGTTTTATATTTTTGAAGTAATTTCAGAACATTCCGTTAGGTTCCGTTGGAAATGTATCGCTCTTGTTTGAATTTATTGATATAGCCATTAAGTTCACTAAATAATCGATTTTTTATTTTGAAGCATTCGACTAATTGATGAACTTGACACATCAACTTCAGGGAATATATTTCAATATGTAAGCTATGAAAATTTTAACTCAAGATCTTGGAAAATCGATTTCAAATGCTAAGTAGACAATTCAGAAAATTCAGCCTCGACTGGAAATTCAAGATCAAATAAAAAAACTGGTAACCAGAAAATTTGAAAAATTTTGAAATTCAACTAATTTCGACTTATGCTACAACTCTATGTAGGTCGCTTTCTTAACTCTGCACACTTTTAATAACAATATAAGTAAGTTTTATGTATATAACTTTTCACGGTACCAAAATCATTGATACCCATTTAAGCAATGAATCAGTTATACGAAGCTTCAAGATTATAGTTTAGTTTCTATTGTTAAACAATTTTCCCCTTTGCAATGAGATGGAACAGCAAATTTGAAGCCTGAGATTACTTATTTCATCCTATTTTTCAATATCAATGATCCCAGCAATGAAAATTCTCATTTTCACTAAGTAGATGAGCCTAGTTTCGGACAAATTTCACAAACAGGGTGATAAACGAAGAATTCTAACTGAAAAATATCTTGAATATTTATTAGCTGTTATCAAACTGTGCGTCCTTAAAAATTATAAAGGCATTTGAATTACGCAATAAAAACTTTTTCAATTGTTTTATTCGTCATCTTACAAATTAATATTTTCAGTAGGAAACATTTAAGTCGTTCCCCTCTGAACCTCTACTGCAAAGTAAAAATAGTAGAATATAGTTTAATTTTTAGGAAATACTTCAGCGTGGAGTTTCTCCGTGTGAGCTTTCAGCAGAATTTTAGCCACGTGAAATTCCAGCAGGATTTTCGCCACTTGAGCTTTCAGCAGGATTTCGGCCACGTGGAATTCCAGCAGGATTTTCGCCACTTGAGCTTCCAGCAGGATTTTGGACTTGTGAGCTTCCAGTGGGATGTTCGCTACTTGGGCTTACAGCAGGAGGTTCGCTACTCGAGCTTGCAGCGGAATTTCGTCTGATTGGGCTTGCATCAGAACCTTTGCGGCCTTTGACTCCACCTGAATTTTCTATAGTGTAATCCGACGGATTTAGCCCCATCTTGATTATTGCGTTCTTCATTTTTCCCCGCCATTGTGTTATGGATGAGAACCTAGCTGTGTTACCAGATAAGTGCACCTCCATAATTTTGGGACCGTCACGTACAAAACGAAGTATCTCACCGTCAATTGTTCCAATTATATGATCATCAACTATAACACGTTCACCTCTAGGTATGCGTTCGTCTACAATAGGTTTAGGTACAGAAGTGTGCTCCGGAATATTATTGGGGATTGGATTGAACTGAGAACTTGAATCTGCAAAAAGAATATTTAAATATTTGAGCGCCTGGATAGCATAACGGCCTTAGCGCGTGAACCAAGTCAGCCTAGTAGGCGAGAGAGGGGATAACGCGTTGCTATGAGCCGAGTTTATTGGACGAATAATCTTAGAACTAAGTTTTGTCCAATCAACTTGGCTCGTAGCAACGCGTTAACCCCTCTCTTGCTTCTAGACTGACTGCGTTCAAGCGTCAAGGTCGTTATGCTATCCGGACGCTCATTTATTCAAAATGAAATCCTTTCACATTTGGTCACAGTAACGTGCTGTTCATCGATCATTTTGATATACAACCTCAACGATATACATCAAAACTTTGCTATAAACATTTGAAACTTTTTAAAGTTTGATCCACGAGTCTCTTTTTACAGTGCAATAAACAGAGATTTTTTCATTGAGATTTTTTAAACTAAATACTGGAGAAACGAAATTTGCAATAGAATAATCAACGTTTGTGAGCAGCATTGTTTGTAACGCAAATTGTACCTAAATTGTCGGTTTGCAGATTTATTTTTTATACAGCGACTGGGAAATATTACAGAAAGACTCAGATACATGCAGAAAAATATACCGAAAACCGTGATGGTTTTTATAGCTATCAACTTAATGTTTATGAACAATTTATTTAGAACAACACTTAAGGTTATCAGCTCAATGTGAAAAGATTGTGTTCCGTACTTAAATCGAAGTGATATATTATTTCAATGGTATTAAGTAACGAAGGATTTAAGGCCATGTTAAACATGGTTCACGTGACCCAAATTATCGATTTTTTTTGCAAAAACTCACGTCCGCACCGAAATAGATATCGAGTTGATTTTTTGGAGAAAGCCTTAGAAAACAATAAACTACGTTTTTATACAACATTACTTCAAAATTTTGGAAAAAAATTTGCAAAAATTTTTTTTCTAAAATTTTGAACAAAATGTTGTATACAAACGTAGTTTATTGTATCCCAAGGCTTTTCTCAGAATATCAACTCGATATTTATTTCGGTGTAGACGTTAGTTGTTGCAAAAAAAGATGTCGGTAAGGTAGGAATCGGGTAAGTTTACCATGGCCTTAAATCAATTGAAAATTTATAAACAATTCAAAGTGTTATTAGGAATTCTCTATTCTATTATTCAATTAAGGAGAGTGGTACAAATATCTTTGAGTTTAGATTTCAGTTCATAATGAAAAAGTTGAATTCGTAGTACAAGCAATCTGTCACAAAAAAGGCCACATTCGGGAAGAAATACAATAAAACTTTTTTTGCAGAAATCGCTAGAAGAGCATTCAAAAAGCTTAACTTGAGGAGTGCAGGATTGTTCAGGGGCGGGTTCTTGAGAAAACTCGAAAATTTTTTGCATTTGTTATATTTCGGGAATGGTAGGTTTTTGGAAAAATTTTTCTTCATAAAAAAAGTTAAGCGCAATGTTTTCTACAACTTTCCTCATTGGATCAACATGCTGCGATGAAATGTGCAATTAATAGATTGCGCTTAGGTACCAAAAAAAGCGTTTTCTCGCTTTTTGGAACAGAAAACATTTTTTTATCGCAAAACTGTCAATAGGAATGTTGTGTGTCTCAGAAAATTCATGTTCACTACTAAAGTTTGCATAGTTTTGAAAAAAATTTATAATAATAAATATTAATTCATAATAACGATTCATCATAATAAGGAATGATTCGAAAGTCCTATTTACAAAAAAATTATTTATTTAGTCTGAAGTAATAATTTATTATGAACCCACACTAACGTCACCCTCGTCGGAAACAATGGAAAATCTACAGTGACAGGTTTGTCACGCTAAAACTCGTGAACATTAGATTGGACAATAAAAGTTTATATGAGTTTTGTAGGTTTTTTCAAG
This sequence comes from Neuroterus valhalla, assembly GCA_011762715.2. Taxonomy (NCBI): domain Eukaryota; kingdom Metazoa; phylum Arthropoda; class Insecta; order Hymenoptera; family Cynipidae; genus Neuroterus; species Neuroterus valhalla. The sequence goes on from WSXT02196384.1 coordinate 13,662, forward strand.
GCAAACAACTTTATTATTGACAGTTTTGCGATAAAATTTTTCTTCTGTGCCAAAAAGAGGGGAAACGCTTTTTTGAGTACTTCTGCGCCATCTGTTAATAGCACTCTTCATCGTCATTGACCCTGAACGATTCCGCGTTTTTCAGGTTAAGCTCTTTGAATGCTCTTCTAGAAATTCCCGCAAAGAAATGTTTTATGGTATTTTTTCCCACAAAATTTGACAAATTGACTGTACCAAAGACGTATATTTTTAATTTATATTACGCTTATTACTGATTCATTTATATGACTTGGTTTTGCACAATGACATAACTGTATGGCAATCCAGTTTTATCTTTGCCGAGGCTCCATAAAATATTTAAAATCATTTGCGACACATATTATCAAGAGAGGGACAAACAAATATTTGAAAACCAATCGTCATTAGATTCCAAAATAAAAATTACGTAATTTATGCCGCGTATAATTAGGTGTGTGATAAATAAAGTATCAAAAATCTTTTTGACTATCAAGCAGCCTTCTGAAGAGAAAAAAGAAGAATCCACAGAACGGCCCTTTAAAAACGTACGCTAAAAAATAATGCTCTTCGTATTTGTAACAAAAATCCTGTGAACTGTATAAATTCCCTTCTGCGTTATGAGACCTAATTTAATTCGAAAGCCCCGGATAACTTATTTTTTCTTCAGATAGGTGAAGATAATTTTAGTATCGTAAGAAAGTTATTATATTAAACTTACCGATATTAAATAGCAAAACTGCGGAAGTTAACGAAAAAATAGCAATATCCATTTTCACAGAGCAGAGGAGCCTGATTCTTGATGGATTCCACAAATAGTATAATGTATGTCGCCTTCTAAATAAACAATTACCAGTATATATACTATTCCTTGTCGCATTGTAAATCTCAACAAATTAGAAATATATGTAGGTGGCTCAGAAAATATTCTTTCCTGATGTGCAATCTTGTTTGAGCTAATGAGGATTGTATTTGCTCGGTAATTTGATTTCGTCACTTAAAGTCGTTTTATGTTTGAAACAATATTTGCAAACCTCCATAAGGAACGTTATACTTTAATTTCACAGATCCGTGGTACAAAATAATGATGTTCAAAGCGCGAGATGTGAATTTGATAATTATTTCAATTCAGTATACGAATTCGGAAGGGAAGAACATTATCACATATGCTAAAGTTCCTCTCTTTTGAATAATAAATATGGATTCCTCAAAATTCCCTTTATAGATGGATTTTCATCGGAGATGCAGATTCAACTTAAAAGGCAAGGTCGCGAGATGAGGGAACCGATTCAACTGGAGCTTTGTAGGATTAAATAACATCGAAATCTATCAAATACGTATTTTTTCATTTTATCTTATGAGGCTTGGTTTCCAAGATATCGAGGTTTGCATATTTGACCTTGAACGCCTGGCCTAAGTCCGGGCTCTGGACTGAATAGTGGCGTGTCGCAGACCCGGACATAAGCCGAGCGCTCAAGGGCAAATATTCAAACCACGGTATCTCAGAAACCAAGCCTCAACAGAATAAAATAAAAAATATGTTTTCAATGGATTTTGATATTATTTAATCCTTCGGAACTTCAGTGTAATCGGCGTCTCAAATCCCGCGACCTCTCATTGGAAGTTCTGAAAATATTAAAAGTATTTCATTGACAGATGCTGAGAAGTTTTAAATAAGTACAATCATGAATGACTATAGAAAAAGTAGTCCAATCAATATATTATCAGCTTGGCTACATACAAATATTCTCCTATTATCTAATCAATCAAACCGACTGATCTGGAATTAACCATCCATCATTATCCCTATCAGAGACCAATTTTAGATTACCCGATGTTGATTGTATTCGAGAGTTCAATTTTATTTCTTCATAAAAACAAAGGGTTTCTCTGGCTATGCGAGGTTTCAGCAGGATTAGGGGAAGTCGAACTTGCAGCAGGATGCTGGTTACTTGAGCCTTCAGCAGATTGTCGGCTGATTGAGCTTGCATCGGAATTGTCGCGGCCTCTTACTCCACCTCTATTTTCAATAGTATAATGTGAAGGATTCAGCCTCTTCCCGAATAATGCTTTTCTTATCTTTTTACGCCAATTCATTGATGTTTGAACCTTATTTAGTCTCTAGATACGTGAACCTAAATAATTTTACCACCGATACATACTAGACCAGAGGTGTCCAACGCGTGAGCAACGGTGTAAATAACTGTCACTCGTCAATCCCTTCTCTTTCAATCTTGGATGCGTTCATGCGGTGATCGCGATGTGGAAAGGAGTTGTCGGCGGCCGGACTGTGCGAACAGTGCGCGCAAGTAGGCGTGGTCAGGCGTATGCAGACGAAGACCGGAGAATTGGAAGGAAGGAGAATCGCGACAACCTTGCGTTGGACAACCCAGTGCTCGAAAAAGAATTTCACCGTCTGTTGTAGAGGAATTCTACTTCATAATAAAATAATCGCAATTCATTAGTGGAGTTGTATTTGGTAGAGGAAAATTCACATCCATTGGAAATTCATAAACAATTGAGAGCTGTTATCTATTTTTACCCTATTATTAATACCCATAGGCAGTAGGGTGGTCCAAAAATGCATTAGAAAATTTTGTTTTCGAATTTTCATGTAAAACGCCCGGAAATTCGTTCGAATCCACAAAAAAATGAACGCATTTTCAAAAAAATAATATTTAGAGGTGGCGCAAGCCCCATAAAGTTTAACACGTATTTGCCATAAAAAAGAAAAGACATTTTCGTAAATTTTGATTCAGAATTCCCAATATTAGGTGAATCGATTTCGAGATTCACCATTTCTCTTCACAGTTAGTCACAGAATGCGAGTAAAATATTACTTTTCAAATATCACCCCCATAAGTCTGTTTTATAGGGTCCCAAAAAAACCCCATACTTGAAAAAATGGGTTTTTCAAGTTTTTGGAGCTAATTATGATATTTTTGCGGTTTCTTTAACGCACTTGAAGCAAGTGATTATTTAATTTGATTTAGCAACTATAATTGTTTAAACATATTGTAAATGTTCATATCTATCTTTTTCTAGATTAATACTACATGGTTGCGGTTTTTCCTGAAATTTTAAACTTTTTATTACTTTTCAATTAGATATAATTAATAATTGACTTACGTTAAAAAATAATAGTTTAAACAATTTATTATCATTGCTAATGGCATTTTCTTTGCTTAATGATAGAAACTTGAGGTTCTTCTGATATTTTCAAATTTTCCCCCACTTTTCACTTGAAGCGAGTTAATATTTAATTTAATTAACAAAAACAATTGTTCACACAAATTATTATTGTTTATGGCTATCTTCTCTTAGATTAGTGGTAAAAAATTGCGGTTTTTTCTGAAATGTTCAGCTTTGCTTCTACTTTCTAGTTGTGACCAAATAATGAATAAACATTAGAGAGAATGATATTATAGATGATATTGCATTGTTTTAAGTGACATATGTTTGTTCTTTTCCTAATGTTCAAAAAAAATTAATTATAACAAAGAAGCCGAATTCATTTAGTGAAATTTGAATTTCGAATTTTCCACTGAAATTATGGATCTTCAACGCAGAAATTGAATTTCAAGAAAGAAGTTCAACTTTCAACCAAAGGGTTGAATTTCGACCTTCAGAATTTAAATTTCTAATGAAAAATATAATAGTTGATATTTGAAAAAGAGTTTTATTCCAAATAAAAAACAATCTTATGAAATCTAATTGAATTTTATTCAAATTCTATTCAGTACAAAGTTAAACATTTCAGAAAAACCACTTTTCTAGCACGTATCTGAGAAAAAATCGTTAGAAACAAAAATAAATTGATTAAATAAGTATGTTTGTGAACTCGCATTAATAACTACCTCACTGAGTGAAAAGTGAACAAAAAGCTTCAGATTTTAGAAAAAACTACAACTTTTTAGCCCTTATCTAAAAGAAGATAGCCATTAACAATAATAATTGGTGTAAACAATTATTTTTGTTAAGTTGAATTGAATATCAACTCACTCCAAGTGTGAAGTGCGCAAAAAGTTGAAAATTTCACAAAAAAACCGCGAGTTTGTATCATTCAGCAAAGGAAATATTATAAGCAATGATGATAAATTGTTTAAATAATTACTTTCTCAACATGAATTAATGATTACTTTGATCTTATTGAAAAGTGATCGAGAGGTCAAAACTTCAGGAAAAAACCGCAACTATATAGTGTTAATCTAGAAGAAGATAGCTATAAACATTTACAATTTGTTTAAACAATTATTCTTGATGAATGAAATTAAATAATTACATACGTTAAGTGAAAAGTGAACAAAAAGTTGAAAATTCCAGAAAAAACCGCAACTTTGTAGCATTATTCTAAGAGAATATTCTTATAATTGATAAAAAATTGTTCCAACAAATATTTTCATCAACTTCAATTGAATATAACCTTGCTTTAACTGAAGCGTTGAAAATAAGTTGAAGAATTCAGAAAAAACCTTGACTTTCTAACCCTTTTCTAAGAGAGATTTGCTAGAAACAATAATAAATTGTTTAAAGAATTTAAATAAACATTTAATTATCAGAATAGAGCAGTCTTCCATGTATTTGGAACAATCTGCGTTAAAAAAGAAACATAAAAATATCATAATTAGCGCCAAAAATTCGAAAACCCCTTTTTTTCCTTATGGGGTTTTTTTAGGACCCTATAAAACAGACTTATGGGGGTGATATTTGAAAAGAAATATTTTATTCGCATCCTAAGACTAATTCTGGAGAGAAATGATTAATTTCGAACTCGATTCACCTGATATATTGAGAATTCCTAATAAAATTTACGAAAACGTCTCATTTTCTTATGGGAAATACGTGTTAAACTTCATGAGGCTTGCGACACTTCTAAATAAGATTCCTTTTTTTTCAGAAAATTCCTTCTTTTTTTGTGGATTTGAACAAATTTCTGGGCGTTCTGTTTAAAAATTCGAAAAAAAAATTTTTTGACGTCCGTTATTGGCAGAGAATATAATATTAGGATGAGAGAATTGGATCAAAAGATGATTTTTCATAGACATCACAGGAAGTTTTCAAACAATTGTTCTGTATGTGGAATCAAAATAATTTAACATTGGGGACGTTCGCTACTTGAGCTTCCAGCAGGATGTTCGCTACTCAAGCTTGCAGCAGAATTCCGGTTGATTGGGCTTGCATCAGAACCTTTGCGGCCTTTGACTCCACCTGAATTTTCTATAGTGTAATCCGACGGATTTAGCCCCATCTTGATTATTGCGTTCTTCATTTTTCCCCGCCATTGTGTTATGGATGAGAACCTAGCTGTGTTACCAGATAAGTGCACCTCCATAATTTTGGGACCGTCACGTACAAAACGAAGAATCTTACCGTCAATTGTTCCAATTATATAATCATCAACTATAACACGTTCACCTCTAGGTATGCGTTCGTCTACACGGAGAGAAGTAAACCGTAATGGCTACTGCTAGCACCGTATTCATTACGGAAGATTTTCGAGTCTGTATAA
>WSXT02196395.1:0-11410 GCA_011762715.2 Neuroterus valhalla
GTATTTTGGTAACGGGAGTGAACGACTGTCAGGTATACAATGAAGGTGATTTATTAACTAATTGTAATACGCCAATTCAGCGATACCGAAAACAATAGCAGTGAGAACTCGGTGAGTGAAACGTTTACCGTAAGGAGTCGAAGCCCTGCACACAGTGACAGAGGAAAATAAGTTGACACGAATGGGTAACATTGTTTGACATTGTTCTTTGAGTGGAAACAGCTGTTTTGTTGATTTTGAATTATTTTCACTGATAATAAAATTTATTTCGCTTTTCTGAGTATTTAACGAAACGGAATAAAGGAACCTCTTGAAGGGCTGATCAACAAACTTGGGAATGTATAACAGATTTCAAGGTCTATTTAAGAAGATTTCTTGAAATTTTTTAAAGTAATTCAATCATTCCAAAAGATGTTTCAGAATTGACAGATAATTCAAATGTTCCCAAAGATTGCAACAAATTTTTCGGGATTTTAAAAGATTTCGAATAATTGTAAAGGATTCTTCAGGATTCTTAGGAATTCGAGAAGATTTCAAGGTCTATTTAGGAAGATTCCTTGACATTTTTTAGGTAATTCAATCATTCCAAAAGATGTTTTGGAATTGAAAGTTATTTCAAAAGTTCCCAAAAAGTGCAAGAAATTTCGCGGGATTTCAAAAGATTTCGAATAATTGTAAAGGATTCTTCAGGATTCTTAGGAATTCGAAAAGATTTCAAGGTCTATTTAAGAAGATTCCTTGATATTTTTTAAGTAATTCAATCATTCCAAAAGATGTTTTGGAATCGACGGTTATTTCAAAAATTCCCAAAAAATGCAACAAATTTCGCAGGATTTCAAAAGATTTCGAATAATTGTAAAGGATTCTTCAGGATTTTCAGGAATTCGAAAAAATTTCAAGGTCTATTTAAGAAGATTCCTTAATATTTTTTAAAGTAATCCAATCATTCCAAAAGATGTTTTGGAATTGACAGTTATTTCGAACGTTCCCCAGGATCGCAAGGAATTCCGCGGAATTTTAAAAGGTTTCGAATAATTGTGAAGGATTCTTAGGAATTCGAAAAGATTTCAAGGTCTATTCAAGAATATTCCTTGATATTTTTTTAGGTAATTCATTTATTCCTAAAGATGTTTTGGAATTGACAGTTATTTCAAATGTTCCCATAGATTGCAAGGAATATCGCGGGATTTTAAAAGGTTTCGAATAATTGTAAAGGATTCTTCAGGATTCTTAGAAATTCGTGAAGTTTTCAAGGTACTTATAAAAAGATTTCTTGAAATCTTTTAAAGTAATCCAATCATTTCAGAAGATGTTTCGGAATTGACAGATATTTGGAATGTTCCTAAAGACTGCAAGAAATTTCGCGGGATTTCAAAAGTTTTCGAATAATTGTAAAGGATTCTTCAGGATTCTTAGGAATCCGAAAAGATTTCAAGATCTATTTAAGAAGATTCCTTAATATTTTTTAAGTAATTCAATCATTCCAAAAGATGTTTTGGAATTTACAGTTATTTCGAACGTTCCCCAAGATCGCAAGGAATTCCGCGGAATTTTAAAAGGTTTCGAATAATTGTGAAGAATTCTTAGGAATTCGAAAAGATTTCAAGGTCTATTCAAGAATATTCCTTGATATTTTTTTAGGTAATCCAGTTATTCCAAAAGATGTTTTGGAATTGACAGTTATTCTAAATGTTCCCAAAGATTGCAAGGAATTTCGCGGGATTTCAAAAGACTCCGAATAATTGTAAAAGATTTTTCAGGATTCTTAGGAATTCGAAAAGATTTCAAGGTCTACTTTAGAAGATTCCTTGATATTTTTTTAAGTAATTCTAACATTCCAAAGGATTTTTTGGAATTGACATTAATTTCATATGTTCCCAAAAAATGCAAAAAATTTCGCGGAATTTTGAAAGATTTCGAATAATTGTAAAGGATTCTTAAGAATTCGAAAAGTTTTCAAGGTCTATTTAAGAAGATTCCTTGATATTTTTCCAAGTAATTCAATCATTCCAAAAGATGTTTTCTAATTGACAGTTATTTCGAATGTTCCCAAAGATTGCAAGAAATTTCGCGGGAGTTCAAAAGATTTCCAATAATTTTAAAGGATTCTTCAGGATTCTTAGGAATTTGAAAAGATTTCAAGGTCTCTTTAAGAAGATTCCTTGATATTTTTCAAGTAATTCAATCATTCCAAAAGATGTTTTGGAATTGTCAGTTATTTCAAATGTTCCCAAAAAATGCAAGAAATTTCGCGGAATTTTGAAAGATTTCGAATAATTGTAAAGGATTCTTAGGGATTCGAAAAGATTCCAAGGTCTATTCAAGAATATTCCTTGATATTTTTTAAGTAATTTAGTTATTCCAAAAGATGTTTTGGAATCGACAGTTATTCCAAATGTTCCCATAGATTGCAAGGAATATCGCGGGATTTTAAAAGGTTTCGAATAATTGTAAAGGATTCTTCAGGATTCTTAGAAATTCGTAAAGTTTTCAAGGTCTTATAAAAAGATTTCTTAAAATCTTTCAAAGTGATCCAATCATTCCAGAAGATGTTTCGGAATTGCCAGATATTTCAAATGTTCCTAAAGACTGCAAGAAATTTTGCGGGATTTCAAAAGATTTCGAAAGATTGTAAAAGATTCTTCAGGATTCTTAGGAATTCGAAAAGATTTCAAGGTCTAATAAAAAGATTTCTTGAAATCTTTTAAAGCAATCCAATCATTCCAACAGATGTTTTGGAATTGACAGTTATTTCAAACGTTCCCAAAGATTGAAAGAAATTTCGCGGGATTTCAAAAGATTTCGAATAATATTGTAAAGGATTCTTAGGAATTCGAAAAGATTTCAAGGTCTATTTGAGAATATTGCTTGACATTTTTTTAAGTGATTCAGTTATTCCAAAAGATGTTTTGGAATTGAAAGTTATTTTAAATGTTCCCAAAGTTTGCAAGAAGTTTCGCGGAATTTCAAAAGATTCCGAATAATTGTGAGGGATTCTTCAGGATTCTTAGAAATTCGTTAAGTTTTCAAGGTCTAATAATAAGATTTCTTGAAATCTTCCAAAGTAATCCAATCATTCTAGGAGATGTTTCGGAATAGACAGATATTTCAAATGTTCCCAAAGATTACAAGGAATTCCGTGGAATTTCAAAAGATTTCGAAAGATTGTAAATAATTCTTCAGGATTCTTAGGAATTCGAATAGATTTTAAGGGATGCCTCGGGATCGCAAAACGTTTAAAGAGATTTTGAGGAATTTCTTAGACATGTTCGGATTTCCAGGTATTTTTTTAATTCCCATGTATTTTCGAGTTTCGTAGGGATGTCAGTGATTTTAGAAGATTAACGAGAATTCTGAAAAAATTTATGAAGGGATTTGAGAAGAGATACATAAATTAGCGAATGATTAAAAAAATTCAGCAGATTCCAAAAGTCTAAATAGTCCATGAAATTTGGATAGAATAAAAATTTTTTTTTTAATAATTCCAAAAATCTTCATGGATTTCGAAGGATTTTTCAAAACTTCGCAAGGTCTCACGGAATCCTTCATTATTTTGAGAGATTCTAAAAGAATGCAATGGAATCTGCGAGATTTCAAAAGATTAAAGAAAACATTGGAGGATTTCTCGGTATTTTCAGAGATCCCGAAAAATTTCAAATTTTTCGGAAGATTTTGAGAAATTTCAGATGAATTTGTAGTACCTTGGGAATATTCATCAAACCATTTATAATTAATTACTAAAATTTACTTTCATTTCGTTTATGTTGTCATGAATTTCCTCCGTTTAATTGAAAATTTTAAAAATTCAACAAGAATTCGGTTAAGTTCACTTCAATTAACCATGAAATCGACTAGAATTTTCTTCATTTCAGTTGAAATCATTTTATTTTAGAAATCAATTTGATATCATTAAGGATTTTTAGAAAAATTCAAAAATCGCTTTCCAGTCTGGTCGAGTTCAAGATTCAATGAAATTTGTTTATCGGCAACCCGGAAACCCCCTTGATGCCGAATCTCATTAAAAAGTTATTAACATGATGAAATCATGGAAGCTCTCGAGTACTAATCGAATGCTTGAGTCAGCACGAACTCGACTCGACTCGGAGTTTTTTTTTTTGCCCACTGCTAAATATTATTTTAAAAATATTCATTGACATTTGGTCTCAACGTTGATGGTCGATATAGACTATAGAGTTACTAATGTCCTATAGGGTTATTCAATCGAATGAATTCGCGGAACTTCAAGTCCAAGACGAACCCTCTGGGTTGAAAAACTAGTCGCTTAAGTATTTTTGGAGTTGGAACTTCGAAAAACGAATCTTTGATCAAAACGCATCTAAAATTACATGAGTAGATGAGCAGTGGTCGTGGGAGCTAGGCATGCTTTTTAGTCACTCCGTCTTGGGTGGTTCGGAACCCACCTCGAGCTTCAGGCCTCACCACCACCACAGGTTAAGTTTGTGATGGGGTTTTTGAAGGAAAGGAGGAGCGGTACAATAAAAAATGTGAAGCCTTAGAAGACGCATCGAAACCCTTCATCCCGAATTGGCATGAGGGATATAGTGCCGGAAGATTCAGGATAGCCCCCGGTATCATCCCCTACTCAAGCCCGAAAAAAAATCATTCAAAACTGGCAAAAGTTTCCTTCTCCTTGGGTCGAAATTCAATGTAAATACAAACGCCTCTAATAAAAATCTAGCTATGGCCGGTGTAAGATATGGGAAGTCCATAAGATTGAGAGTCCGTCAGCTTTTTGAGGCTTGGAGCAGTGCTCCCAACAATAGGGCCCGGAGCACAACAGCGCATGCGTTATTTAGAGTTCGTCATTGGTAGGGAGAAGATATTCTCCACCCATGACGAGGCTTCTATTGACGCATGCGCAGTAATCCTTTGGTACAAAGTTGGGAGCACTGCCTTGCATTATTTTGGATAATTGGGTTCGAGGCATATGATCATTCGATCTACCCTAGGAAAGGGGTGATTTACATTTATAAAACCTGGAAAGGTACATATAGATAGAAATGAATGAATAACATGAATGACAGTAATCTGGAGTATTGTGAATTCGAGATGGCGACTGATTAGCTCAGCAGCTGATCTCAAAAGTGCTCCCAGAATTCTCAGGAATAAGAACAGTGAAACAAAAAAGACCAGCGGTAATATTTTCAAAAATAAAAAGCGAAGAAAATGAGATATTCATGCCTGTGAGAGCTGAAAATTGGATCAGTTATCATTGGCTCTTTATCTTGAACTCGATCCTATGGCTTTTGGGATGCTCCAGGTGAGACCGGAAGTCGGACGTAATGGATTTGGCCGAGGTCAGCGGGTCTGTTCCGCAGGCCTAACCAAGGAAAGGTGTTTCGTAGGGATGTGTTTTCCTCGTGTTCCAAGTTTCTGTTGGTGTTCTGACTGTTCTCAAATCTTGAGACCGTCGGAGCGTTGCTGGTAGTGCAAAGGTGAGTGGCTGGGGTCGTCACTTCCGCTTACCAACTGAACCGCGTTGGTCATTCGATTTAAAAGTTTAATCAGGGACCTATAAAATTACAGTTCCTGTGGGTCTCTCGCAAGCAGCCGACCGAGGTCCGAGACCAGTCTCTACTCGTACTCTCTACCTACATACACTAGCTAATAACGTGCCAGGGTGTGTTCGATACGTGATTATTTAAATAAAATACGTCTCGACATATGTGTACACTCTACACTCTAGACTCTACATTGAACGTCACTTTCCTCTCGACTTCGCTCTTAGAAACGTTCTCGAGAATTTATTGCTATGAAGTTTATGGCTTTTGCGTGGAAACCGCGTTTCGTTTTCTACAAAAATCTTTTGTGTGTCAAGAGGGGAACAAGTTGATTTTTCTGAGACCACTCCTTTACCAGAGAAAAAAAGTGTTCTTTTTTTTGAAGTACTAGAATATGGCTGGGAGAAGACGATGGGGATGATTTTCAAAAGTTCACCATTTGAGAGAATGATACTTTCAAGAAGAAAATTTAAAACGAAGAGAACAGGGGATGGCCAAATAGAGAGTTTCATAAATATCTCTAAAATATATAAAAAACATATAACAATATTTAAAAATATGAGCAGGATTACTATTTCTACGATTCATACAATTTCGGGTTCAGCGTTTCAAAAATCTTCTAATTCTATACCATGGTGAATTCTTATGGTGTGTTATCGAACATTTTTCGAAAAAAAATTTACGCACAAATAGTGATTATTAGTAACCTTCATTTGGAATCAACGTAGATAAATCAAGTTTTAACTTCACTGGAATCTTCGTAAGTATGAAATAAACCTCTTAGGCCCGCATAAGGCTTATTTCGAATGATAGATTCCAAATTTATCCCGAAACAAGAGTTCAGCGTAACCAGACAAAAGTCTTGTTGGACAGACTTTGGAGTGATTTTCAAAATCCTCAACTGATATCTGTGAAAACTTGGATTTGATTCCTGTATTTTGAGAAAACATTCACAAAAATTAGGGTGATGGGGCTCGAAATATTCGTTCTGCGGATCCCAAATTTTGCTCCGTGTTAGTTTACCGGTGTTATTCAGGAAAATTTTTTTTTAATAATTAGAGAAGTAGGGAATAACTCATAGATAAAAATTCGGAGGAAATTATGCATCCATTTTATCTGATTATTTCAAACAAGTTTTGTACATTTATCATCTATTTATTTTAAGAGGTCCCCTATTAAACAATTCTACATTCCTGAAAATTGCCTGTAAAAGAAAAATCGCAGAGAAACGCAGCGCATATCACTATAAAGCTCACCTTATTATCAAGGAGGTGAGGTTAATCGTGGTACGATTGCGGTTTTTTTAATGGGTAATTATCAAAAAAGTGACAGTAGTCGACTCTCTTATATCATATTTTGAAGAGGCTGCTTTTAATAAGATTCTAATTCAATTTGACTGACTTGAATTTACTAATTCATTTTTATGTGATAATACTGACATAAATCTAAAATAATTACTTAATTTTTTCCAGAAAATGAATGGATTAGTGTGAACAAAAGAATAAATATAAGTTTTTTACAGTGTAACAGTTAACTTTCACTGCTGGAAATGTTTATTCAAGTTTCAGTAATTGTCAATAAAATTGTCGAATTTTCCATACTGGAAAAATGAATAAAAAATTATGATTTAGTTGATTAAGGATAGTCTTTCTAGAAATAAGTAGAATTCAATTTCAATTTGGTCAATTTTACTCAACTCAAGGTGTTCAGTTCAGGAGGAATCACTTTATATATGTGAAACTACTTCAAACTTTATTTTAATTTCGAATGGATGTATTTTTAGTTTACTAAAAGACAATTTTATTTTATTTTCATCGCTCAATTTGCCTGTCTGGATTTATTTGCATTTATGTTAATTCATTTCAATTGACTTGCATGTAAACCTAGATTCACTATTAAATTCATTCAAATTGAATAGAATAAAATAGAATTTACTTATTGAATCTGCTCTAAATTAACTACATTGGATTCCATGATCCATTTTCCGAAACTCTGTTTGAATCCAGTTAGATTCAGGTAAATAGGTAAAGTTTATTTCATTTCATTTTAATCCGTTTGATAGTATAAGAAATCAATTTTGTTAAAGTCAATTCAATTTTAGTCAAGTATTTTGACTGCAGTTGCATTTTTGTAGAATTACCGACACTGGTTTGCATTTTCCGAAACTTATGTTGAATTTCTTCAAATTCTATTTTTAATTTACTGAAATTCTGTTGATATTATTAGAATTTAACTTTGTCCCATTTAGTTCATTTCAAGTCAATTCCCTTGACTGAAGTTGACATTTTGGTGAATTTACTGGAATTCTTTTGAATTATTTGAAATTGATTGAGTTTACTGAAAGTCTGCTGAAATTATGAAAATTCTCTCGATAATATTTGAATTGAATTTGGTTCTGACGAATTCAGTTTGATTTTCAGGTGAATGATCTTGACTGTAATTAAAATATTTGTGCATGAACAACAATTTTCAAAGAATCATTGGAATGTTATTAAATTTACTGAAAGTTTGCTGGAATGATAAAATTCTTCTGATATTATAATAATTAATTTTTGTTTAGTTGGATTTAGTTACATTCGAGTGAATTCTTTTAAATTTTATTGATTTTTGTCAAATTCACTGAAATTTTGTTTATGACAATTAACTTCTCTTCGAAACATTTCAGTTCTCTTGAATGCACTCAATTTCCAATGAAACTGCTCTTTATCCATGTTGAATTATCCTCAATTCCGTTGAAATCACCCGGGTTCTTCTAAAAAATCCAAAAAGATTGAAAATTCCCTAAAATTGGATTGGACCCTATGAAATCTACTCAAATTTTGTTGATGTTTCTATTTATTCTTCAAATGGGCTTTCATTCACCATAGATTTATATTCAGTTCTCTCAAATTCCTATCCTTTGAATTCCATAAAATTGATTTGGATTCTTGTAATTATTATCTTCAATTTCAAACAGCTGAACCAAACTTTTCTGAATTACTTCGAATTGTACAAAATTGACTCGAATACTCGCGAGTTTACTTGAATTTAGTTTCATTAAATTGATATGACTGAAATAAATTCACTGTACATTGAATTCGACCAGCGCTTTACTCTATAGAATTTCGGAGCACTTATCACCATCTATTTTATTATTCCAAAAGGAAAACAGTTTTTTTTAGAGAAGTTACTCTTCTAGCATCAACTAGATGTTAATTATTGTATTTCTGACTTAAATATTGTATTTCCATGGTCAGTAAAGTGATAATTACACCGCACAAGTATCCCCAAAGCTCGTTTATACACCTTGAAGTAATCTTTTTTTTCTCCGGAAACGAAAGCGTGGGAATCAATCATAATGAGGATTTGCCTTCAGACTCTGGAAATTAGCTTAATATACTTAAAAAAGAATAAAGGCTCTAATCTCTACCTCTGGAAAGAATGGATTCATAAACAGGGCCGAATTTACCTTGAGTGACGCCCTTTTTCCAAGCATACACAAAATACCTTGTAATCGCAATTCACATGCTCGACAAAGAAAATCACTGTAAGTTTTAAAAAACTTTTTTTTTTTATTATCACTCATGTAAATAAATATATATAATAACGCTCAATGAAAGGCTAATTATCTTGTTTAATCGTTGTGAAAAACTCTGATGCAGCAAAATGCCTCCTTGATTGTTAATGAAGAACAGCTGGTAGCAGTTGGCAACAGCTGACAGCATGGGAGGGCGCTGCGAACATTGTTCTTTGCATATGGCGGCGCGTTATTTTAATTCGAATAGGAAATGGAAAAGTTGAAAAAAAGTATATAGAGTTGTTGTCGCTGTAAGTTGATTAGAAATTAATAAATTGGAGTACTGGAAGAGAATTCTGAGACTGATAAAATGTTTTGTAAATAGACAAGAATTCTTTGATATTCAGAAATAATATCATTTTAACCTCAAAAAATTGCCCTTGTCAGTACTAAGCAACTTCTTTATTTTACGTTCAAAAACTTGCCGCCTCTTAAATTTTGTCGCCCTAGGGCTGGGCCCCGAGGGCCCCTAGTGTAAATCCAACACTGTTTATAAACGAAGGGGAAATTTCATGTTTCTTTTGTGGAATGGCCTTCTTTCATGCAATGCAACTAGTGGTCGCGCATCGACATTATTGTCATCGTTTCATTAGCCATGACCCACTGACGCGTCGCTAATTCCAAGTCATTATTTCTGGTTTAATTTTACGGCAGTGTTGTCATTCCGTTTATGGAAAAAATCAAGGGGAATTTCCCATAGCGGTCAGTAGTTTAGCACCGTAGGGGACAGTTCACAATTTCTTCCATCTCGCGTCGCTTCGAATTATGGTCTTTTTTCTATTAATATCAGTTCGCAGTCACATGAAACAAAAAAAAATTGAATATTGTCTCTTGCTGTTCAAAAAAAGCAAAATATCAAGTTCTGGAATAGAGAGAATCGTGAATTCAGGAAGCAATAGATAGAAAGGATAAAGGGCGAAATTTTTGACAATTGTAGTAATTTTTTCAAATTTCGAGTGATATATAGTGAATTGTAGTGATCTTCTTAATTTGAATAGTTTCTATAGTTTTTGAAGATATTTTCAAGAGGACAGATGCTTTCAGCAATATAAAAAAGTACCCATTTTTGGTATTTTATTTTCCAGGAATGGGTATTCTAATTTAGTTAAAAACTCATTAATTTCATTTTCTTCTATTAGAATCCTCTAATTTCCACGTGATGCTCTTGAATTCCTTTTATTTTCACCTAGATTCCGTTAAATTCCGCAAAATTTGGTTTGATTCTTCAATGTGTTTTTTGGATTTATCAAATTCCACTCAACTTTAGGGGATCCTACTGAAATCCACTTGATTTTCTTGTGAGTGTGTGAAATTTTACTCAACTCGTTTGAATTCATCTCATTCCTGTGAATTCCTCTTTGTGGAATTTAATGAAACAAGTACCACTAAATTTTATCCTAATTCGTTCCATTGTATTCAATTCTACGGGAATTCATCTAATTTACTACAATTCATTGCAATCCATTATTATTATATGAAATTCCACTGATTTCCTTTGATTTTCTTTGCATTTTTCGAGATCCCATTGAGTTACATTTAATTTATTCAAATTTTACTCAAATTAATTAAAATTCGCCGGATTCTAACAAATTTTATTGTAGTATACTGCATTGAATTCAATTTTGTTAAATTAAACTAAATTTCAGTCGATTCAATTAAAGCCTATTTTATTCCACTTTATTTTCTTCCAAATCTGTGGAATTTCACTTAATCCCTTTGAATTCATACATCTTCTGTCAATTGCTTTTTATGGAATTTCATTGATTTAATTTAATCCCTTATTATTCTCTGAAATTCTACCAAATGTCTCCGAATTTTTCTGGAATTCTCGGAATCCCATTGAATTATATTACATTTTTTGCATTTCACTCAATTTGATTCAAATTCGTTGAATCCTGCTAAATTCTATTGTATTATACTGCATTGAATTGAATTTCGTCAAACTTTTATGAATTCCAATTAACTCAATTTTATACCATTATAATTTACTCATTTTTTTTTATCTTAGTGATTTTGCTCAATCCCTTTGAATTCGTATAACTTCTGTGAATTTCTAAGTATGGAATTCCACTGAATAAGTTTCATAAAATTCAATTCAAGTTCGTTTCATTCTACTAAATTCATCGAAAATTATTCGAATTCTACTACATTTCATTGAAATCCATTATATTTGTATAGAATCCCATTACATTCCTTCGACTTCCCCTATTTCATGGTATTCGATTTGATAATATTTTAATTATTCAATTTCACCTAATTTGATTCAACTTTTCCTAATTCTGCTGAACTCCACTGTAATTCATTGAATTGGATTATATTTGGTTAAACTCTA
>WSXT02196406.1:0-35009 GCA_011762715.2 Neuroterus valhalla
AAAGACGCGCGCCCTAGGCGCGCTCAAACTTGCGAGCGAAGCGAGCTGCGCGCGGAGCGCGCGATGAGCATGTGCCCGCGAAGCGGGCAGATTTTTATAATAGTGTTTCGCATTTGGAAGTTATTTACGAACAATTATAGGTTTTTTGGTAAAATAATCTCAACAAAATCCTCTATTTCAGTCTCGTAAGCTGAATCGAAATTCCAATAATGGCTTATCTCAGTATACGAGGATAAGCTACTTATAAAATTCAATAAAATAACATTTTAATAAAAGGTTATGTAAGTATTCTGTATTATTTGAGAAATAATTGCATAATTCTCGAAAAATTTACTTATGTCAATTAGGCGATTGGCATTAAAAATTTTCATTTTCAGACAGAAATTATTGAAATCCAAAAAAGATTCGAAGTCACTTAGAATTTTTAGATTATGTTAGAATGTTTCGTCAGAAATTTTTATTTTGAATTAAGGAAAAAGGGATCCAAAGAATACTCACAAGTTTTCAACAACTTTAGGTCATGTTGACATCTTACAAACTAGATATTGTCAATAAGGAATCAACAAACTTTATTGAATTTGAAAAAAATTCTGATTGAAATTACGATTTTCAAGATTAGGATTTTAATTTATCAATGGTGCACACTAAAAATGTATAATTTTTCGCATAACACGTGGTTCGTTTTTCTAGTTAGTTATAAAAAAAAATGCGTCTTTAAAGATTAGGAAATGTTTTTATCGAGAATATAATACGTTAATAGAAAATATATATTTTGTTGGGAATGAGGTATTTTGAAACAATCTAGGGTATTAAATATTCAGTAAATAAGGTGACGTAATATGATCGTTAATTCTAACTATGTTATGCATGCCTCTCACGTAGAAGGGAAGCTGACACAAAGAAGAGGGAGGACCCTGAGGAATAGAATTTCCTTCTTCGGCTACTTTAAGTAACCAAGAGAGAGTGAATTTCCTCGAGTTTACCATCAAGACTGTCGCGGAAAATACCTTGAAGTAATCATGATTATGTTTACGCTCTGTCGTCTGTGGTAAATAACAAAATCCGCATAAAAGACAGCTCAAAAAACGCTTCAAGCTTCAAGAGCACTCGACATTCGCAACTCGCTATTGTCTTTGCTCTCCTTATTCTTCATAAAACGATTCAGCAAATTGTTCGGTTGATGAACATTTATTTCACCTTGCACAGTGATGAGAATAATGTTATCAACTTAATATGCTGATGATGAAAAGAGTATAAGATTCAGAGACACAGATCATGATAAGACAAGCCTGTCGTAGATGGCGGAAGAAGAATCAGTTTCGAAGACATTGTATTTATAGTTCATACTAGGAAAAGGCTTGTTTATTGGAAAAATCTGTTCAAGAATGAAATGATACGCATGTATACTTTGTGCAGAGGTGAAGTCTACAGTACGATTAACTCTATTGAAGCGGATTAGGGACTAAGAGAACTCTTTAATAATGCAAGAATCATGAGGGACTCTGAACGAAGTACGGATCAGTGGTTCAAAGTTACCAAAACCTTGGTAAGAGATGGATGCATAGGGGAAGCAAAAAGGGATAATCTGCATCGATGCAATCAACGTAATGACCCTCATTTGAACTGATCAATAGGGTAGTAATCATCGTGCTCTGGTATCAACGCTATCACATAATTAATACGTACGAAAAAGAGGATAGAACATAGTAGTGGGGTGAGTGAGCGTTTCGGTGGACATTAAAAATATAATGGAAGCAATTCCCTACTAGCTTTAAATCATTGATGCAATGGATGTCAAGCTCAATTAATATTCGACTGTACATAGAGCAAAGCGCCATCACTCTTGTGGATTTAAAATTGAACAGATTCTTTATTTGTAGTATTTGAGCTGGGAATCTGTCACCAGTCGTTAGTCGCAACAGGGATCTGAACTTGTTCAACAATATCCAAGATACTAACGATTCTGGACGAAGTATCACCCTACTAGGGGAAATGAATGGCTGGGTTGCGTTCCTTTAGAAAGGTACAGACAAGGTACTCGATCAGTCAGGAGAACTAAAAATAGTCAGTAAAGCAAGGGAACTTATAGGCTTATACCCAGTAAGAAGCTTGTCCATTAGAAACACCTATTTAGTAATAAAATATTACGCATGTATACGTAGAGGTGGAATCCGCAGTACGATCAACTCTTATAAAGAGAATAAGAGTTTTAGAGAACTAGTAAGAGATTCAAGAGTCATAAGGGGCATAGAATGAAGAACGGATCAGCTCTTCAAAGTTACCAAAGCCTAGGTAAGAGACTGATGCGTAGGGAAAGCAAAAGGTGATAAGCTGCATCAATGAAATCAACGTATATATCCTCATTTGGAGTGATCAATAGGCCACTATTAATCATGCACTAGCATCAACGCCTTTAGATAAGTAATGCGTACGAAAAGAGGATAGAAAAAAGTTGTGGAGTGAGTGAGTGTCGTGGTCGACATGAAAAATATAATGGGAGCAATGCCCCACTAGCTTTTGAATAATTGAGGCAATCGATGTCAAGCTGAATTAATTTTCGTACTGTATTGAGAGCACAGCGTCATCACTCTTGTGGATTAGTGTTTGAAGAGATTCTGTATTTGTAGTATTTAGGTCGGCAATCTTACTGTCACTGTGCAATATTTCTTTTGAAACTTGTTTAACAATACCCAAGATACTGAAGGAAGTATCATACTTCTAAGGGAAATGAATGGCTGGGTTGCTATCTTCAGCGAGGGTACAGACAGGGTACTTGATCAGTCAAAAGACCTTAAAACAGGCAGTAACTGAGCTTATATCTAGGAAAAGGCTTGTTCATAACAAACACCTGTTTAGAAATAAAATAATCTTACTGTCACCAGTTGCTAGTGAACGTAGGCATGTGCAATATTTCTTCAAGAACTTCTTCAGCAATACCCAAGATACTTACGGTTCTGGAGGAAGTATCATCCTACTCAGGGACATAAATGGCTAAGTTGCTATCTTCCGGTAAGGTACAGACAGGGTACTTAATCAATCAGGGGACCTAAAAACAAGCAGTAACTAAGGAAAATTTATGAGCCTTTACCTAGGAAAATGCCTTTCTATAAGAAACATCTGTTTAGTAATATAATTATCTCAATATCACCAGGCGCTAGTGACAGTAGGAATGTGAAATGCTCCCCCAAGATTTGTTCAACAATATCCAAAATACTAACGATTCTGGAGGAAGTATCATCCGACTGAGGTAAATGAATGGCTGGGTTGCTACCTTCATCGAGGGTACATAATGGGTACTCGATCAGTCAGAAGAACTGAAAACGGGCTGTGAAGGAGGAAAATTTATAAGCTTATACCCAATAAAAAGCTTCTTTAAAAGAAACATCTGTTTGCAGATAAAATAATTTCACTGTCACCAGTCGTTATTGACAGTAGGGATGCAAAATATGTCTTCAACAACTTGTTCAACAATATCCAAGATACTATTGATTCTGGATGAAGTATCATCGTACTTGATAACATGAACGGCTGTGTTGCTGTTTTCACGGAGGTACAGACAGGGTATTTTATCAGTCTGAAGACCTTAAAACAGTCGTGAACTGAGGGAAATTTGTGAGCTTATACCTTGAGAAAGGCTTGTTCATGAGAAAAAATTTATAAGCTTGTACCCAATAAAAAGCTTGTTCATTAGAAACACCTTTTTGAAAATGAAATAATCTCACTGTTACCAGTCGCTAGTAACTTTAGAAATGTAGAATATTTCTCCAAGAACTTGTTCAACAATACCCAAGATAGTAACGATTCTGAAGGAAGTATTATCCTCCTTAGGGACATGAATGGCTTTGTTACTATTTTTGCGAAATTACAGACAGGGTTCTTGATCAGTCAGAAGACCTGAGAACAGTCAGTCACTGGGGGAAATTCATCACCTTATACCCAGGAAAAGGCTCGTTAATAAGAAACATCTGTTTGGGAATCAAAGAATTCCACTGTCACCAGTCTTTAGTAATAGTAGGGTTGTAAAATATTTATTAAAGAACTTTTTCATCAATATCCAAGATACTAACTATTCTGGAGGGAGTATCATCTTACTTAGGGACATGAACGGCTGTGTTGCTATTCATTATACAGTAGTATAATTCATTATACTAACGATTCTGGAGGAAGTATCATCCTACCCAAGGACATGAATTGCTGGGTTGCCATTGGAGGCAAAAGTACATTAATACGTATGAGGGCATCACAGAGACCCAAAAATGAACAATTTCCGGAGAAAATTATTTTTCATTTGTTCAGAAAAAGGCTTCTTTATCACAAACACCTGGTGTAGGAGAAGTTGTGAAACGGAGGAATGATAATCCCTCTATTGTAAATGGAATCACTGCTTAAATGCTCAAAAGCGGTAGTGGATACTGGTTCATGAGGCTGAGTTCATATGAATATCTGTGCTGTGAACGATGAAGTTCCAAATAATCGAAGACAGGCCTTTATCGTCTTAAAACAAAAACTCTACTATAGCCTGTTCCATAGGATATCCAAAAACCCTATACATATGAAATCAGGTTCCAGGAGCCAGGAATTACTATACGAAGAGATAGTTGGTATTATGGTAAAATGTCACCATAACCGCAAACATCTATCATTACTCTCAAAAAGCAGAGATATGAACAATAATAGATTGTTGAACAATTATGTTTGTTGAATTATATTCGGGAATAATAATAGGAGTTCATTATAAGAAAGTCTTGATGTCACAATTTTCGACAATTGGAAATTTGTAATTGGAACCTGTTCATTCTGAACAGTACAAATTCGATCAGTTTTAATGAAATTTATAAAAATTTGAGATTATAATATCTCAGGAGTTGTGACATGGAGATACTCGATTTTGTTTCCAATTTCGAAGTATTAAATTCTGGAAGCTCTCAAATACAAGTATTGCAGTATGCACTATTCCAGTAAGAAATTTTACTCTTTTGTTGAAAATTCTATTAGCAATAATAATTTCTATCCTGAAAATTTAGGTTTCGATTTTCAGTTAAAAACTTATCCCTCATGAAATTCATCTCCCTGAAGAAAAATTTACAATTCCAGTTGAAAATTCTATTTTCTGGTTCGTTTTTTATCTTTCTAAGCTGTGATTTTTACTGCGCGGTCTAATATTTTTTTAATCATATTTCTTTACACATCTATTCGGTTTAAAATTCATGTGCTTTCCTCAGAATGTGTTTTCTTTTTTTATAGAATTTAACTTCTGCGTAACGAAAAATTGCAAAGCTCCCATAGCAGGCCCGTTTCAACATATTTGCGACGCAAACCCAAAACAAACGCGACGCTCACTGACGCGTACTAACAAAATTGACCTCTAGGATACTAGATGCTTTGTTAAAATCCTCATCAGGACATTTATTCACGTTCGTTAACATGAAATAATTTGAAGTTGAATTTCTATGCATTCATAGATCTAGATGCATGCGTTCGCATAATTTCAGAAAGAGAAAGTCGTGTTAAAAATGTAATAAAATTCAGTGGTACATTTAATACGAAGGTTGCAGGAAGCCAGCCGCACATTTCATCCCTCTACTCTCGGGAGCGCCTAAGCCCGGAAGCCATTGTAATCACTTGATCACGTAGTCGGTATTAAGCAAAATTACGCACGTACGCTACTAGAGACTTATATTCAATGAGACCAGAAAATCGATCCCATTACATGCGCCGGATGCTAAATTACCTTGAATTAAAAATTAAATTATTTTTTGTTCCAATTCTCTCGTAAAAATTGCCATAATGAATCAAAAAAGATCTGCTGCGGCCTCGGTTGTTCCAAATGGTATAACGCTCCACTTATGCGAAGTGACGTTCTTGGTTTGAATCCGAGCTAAGGCCACTTTTTTCTCATTCTCAAAAAAATAAGGATAGTATCCTTGTTTAGGAGTTGCCATGAAGAATTGGAAAATTTCTGCCAAGAGCCATGGTGGCGTTATTGATATAACGCTCCACTCATGCAAAGTAATGTTCTTTGTTTGAATCCGAGCTAAGGCAAATTTTTTTTTACATTCTCCAAAAAATGCGGATAATATCCTTGTGTAGGAGTTGCTATGGAGAAATGAAGAAGTTCTGCTGGAAGCCTTGTTAGTATTAGGTGTATATCGCTCCACTCATAAAAAGTACCTTTCGGGACACAAATTCGGGCTTAGGAGGATTTTTTCCTTTTCTCTAAGACAAGCGGCTAGTGTTCTTGTACAAAAGTTTCAAAAAAAAAAAAATAATAATAATAAGAGAAGACCTGCTACAAGTCCGATTGTTCCGTTGGTATAACGCTCCACTCATGTAAAGTTGTGTTCTTGTTTAATATTCGAGCTAAGGCAGATTTGTTCTTATTCTAACAAAATGCAGAAATTATCCTCGTGTGGAAGTTGCCATAAAGAATTAGAAAAAATTTACCGA
This sequence comes from Neuroterus valhalla, assembly GCA_011762715.2. Classification (NCBI taxonomy): domain Eukaryota; kingdom Metazoa; phylum Arthropoda; class Insecta; order Hymenoptera; family Cynipidae; genus Neuroterus; species Neuroterus valhalla. The sequence goes on from WSXT02196406.1 coordinate 6,448, forward strand.
AAGCCTTGTTGTTGTTATTGGTATAACGCTCCACTCATGCATAGTGACGTTCTCGGTTCAGATCAAGAAAACGGCCGATTTTTTGTAATTCTCCAAAAAATAAAGGAATTATTTTCTTGTAGAATTTGCCATGAAGAATTGGAAAGTTTTGCCGAAAGCCTTCGTGACTATTGGTATAACGCTCCACTCACATTAAGTGTCGTTCCTGGTTTGAATCCAGCCAAAGGCAGATTTTTCTTCACTCTAAAAAAAAATGCAAATTTTACTCTCGTACAGAATTTGCCATAAAGAATCAGAAAAGATTGGTCGAAAGCCTTGTCAGTGTTATTGGTATAACGCTCCACTCATGTATAGTAGCGTTCCCGGTTCAAACTCATGCTAAACCAGACTTTTTCCCATTCTCCCGAAAAATGCAGATAGTATCCTTGTGTAAAAGATGCCATAAAGAATCAGGAAAGATCTTAGACATCCTCAATCGTTCACTTAGTATAACTCTCCACTTATGTAAAGGAACGTTCGGCGTTTAAATCCGAGCTGAGGCAGAAAATTTCTCACTCTCAGAAAAACGCAGATTGTATTCTCGTGTAGAAGTTGGCATATAGAATTAGAGGGATTGGTCGAAAGCCTTGTCAGTAATATTAGCATAACGCTCCACTCAATAAAAGTAGCGCTCCCGGTTTAAATCCATGCCAAGCCAGACTTCACCCGAACCTCCAGAAAACGCAGATAGTGCGCTCTTGTGAAAGTTGACATAAAGAATCGATGGCTCAATTGGTATAACGCTCCACTTTTGAGCAGTGACGTCTCAGGTTTAAATGTTTCTTTAGGTTTCGTGTAGAAGTTGCCATGACGAATTAGAAAAGACTTTCTGAAAGCCTCCTTGGTGTTATTGGTATAACGCTCCACTTTTGTGTAGTAGCGTTTTCTGTTCAAATCCATGCTGAACCAGATTTTTTCTCATTCGCCAAAAATTGCAGATAGTATTCTCGTGTGAATGTTGTCATAAAGAATCAGGAAAGATTTGAGGCAGTCTCGATGACTCAATCGGTATAACGCTCCACTCATGTATAGTTGCGTTTTCGGCTCGATTCTGAGCTGAATCAGATTTTTCCTCGTAAAATCTTTTATATTCATTTTTGAAATGAATTTTTTTTTTTTTTTTGGAATCTGATTATTTTTTGATAATTCAATCATTTTGTTGAAGTTTCATTATGTTTTTCAAATTAGAGAAATTTTGCTGTAAATACAGTTTTTGCTTCAAAATTCTTCTTTCTGTATGAAAATTAGAGCATTTAGTTTCCTCTTGAGAATATAATCATTTTATCAAATCTGATTCTTTTTTCGGAAATTATACAATTTTCTTCAAGAAAACAGACTTCCCGATTGCATGTATAACTCTCTGGTTGACAGTTCAATTGTTTTTTATGTAAAAATTTCATCTTTTCGAATTCACCTTTTTTTTTGGTGAAAAGCTAATTATTTGTTGAAACTTTGATAATTGTGTTCGAATTTATTCACGTTGTTGAGAATCTAGCAGTTTTTTGATAATCAATCTCCTTTTTCAGCAATTTGGCTCAAGTTGAATTTCTTTCTATCCTATTTTTTGATGAAAATTCCAAGAATTTTATTTTCGTTGCAAATTTGATCATTCTGATCAAATTCAGAAATTTAGTTGAGAATCATCCAATTTGCTTGAGAACAAAACCTTTCTGATTAAAAACCCGTATTTTTGATCATTACTTCGACAATGAATTTGAAATTTGTCCCCTTTTTCGAATGATAATAACAATTTTTTTAAATTTCTACTTTTCGGTTTCGAAATTGATCTCTCTTCGTTACAAATCTTATTATTTTTCTAAACTTCAATCATTTCGTTCGAATTCGAATATTTCGTAGGAAATTCAACGCTTTTGTTGCAAGGGAAACATTTTCGGGTATAAAATCGCAATTCGTTCTAAATCTCATTTAATTTTTATTAATTCTTCATTCAAGGCAGAGACCTCAGCAATATGGCAGTTTTTTTGGAAATTCGGTTATTATTTACGAATCTAATCATTTCATTGAAAATAGAAAAATTTTGTTACAATTGCATTCTCTTCGTTTGGGAACTAGTCTTTTTGGCTTGAAGTTCATCATTTTTGGTTCATAATACATCTTTTGGGCTTGAAATTTGACAAATTTGGTTGAAACGAGTTATCTTTTCCAGAAAGAAAGTCTTACTTGACTAAAAATTTAATTTTCCTCTCGAAATGCGTTTTGGTTAGAGACTCAAATATTCTTTTAAAAATTCGTCTTTTATGGTAAAGTTAGAAAATGTTTTACTAGAAATAAAAATCTTGTTTGTTCGAAAATTTAATCACTTTATTGGGAGCTGAGTTTTGTTAAATTTTTTGTATGCATGGATTTTATATCAAAATATTTTTTTATGTGGATTTAATGAAAAAAAAGCATACCAAATTATAGAAAAAGAGAATTTTGAAAGAAGCTATTTTTGAAATTGGCTCTCTTTTCGACAGTCGATTTGCCACCTCCCATTTTGTGCCATTCAATTTGATAAAGCATGCAAAAAGCATACATCAACTCGAACTCGATTGCACATTTTACTGTGCTAAGTTCAGTTGTTTCCAGAACTGCAGGGTCTCTATTTTCTGAACCTTCAACGAGAATTTATTATTTCAAGTGCACCACAGCCACAGAATGCGCATATTGCTCCATAATGCACTGAGTTTCTGATAAACGCCCTTCCATCCCGAATGAATGTGAACACCAATTTATTGCACTTTTCCATTAAAGAGCTTTCTGTTGCTGAAATAATTCAACGTTTACTGGAAAACTTATCGAGTTCAAAGTCACATCTTATGGTTTAATATATTTAACAAGTCACAAGTATTAGCTTATCGTGCGACGCACCCCTTCGGTACCATTGATGATGGGATTCTCTCTGATAGATTCCTCGCTAGCGGCAAATGCGGACTGATCCGTAGCAACTCCTCCTATTTACTGTTCTTGAGAAACACTTTCCAGTCGACCACAAACAGAGTGCGTCTCAAGACCACTGCTCTGCAGGTCCTGAAACTGTTTACATGGACAAATCAAAACTAACGAGTAAACCTTGTTATGAAAACGTCGTCGCACTCTAACGAAAACGCCCAGTTCAGAAGAGTGGACAAGTGAACTTGATGTTCCTGATAACCGTGAAGACAGATTGAGGCAGAAGTGTTCAAGAGTCATGATAAAATCATTGGTCTATGTATATAGAATTGGCCAAAAGGAGTGGTCAATGCATTTTGGCGTGGTCAAGCGATATGCCGAAGGAATCCAAGTGTTACTAATCGGCCTAAGGATATATCCAGACAAGTACGTGGTTGAAGAGCATGGTCAAGCGTTGCAAGAAAGGTCTAGCGGTGAAGCCAAATAAACTTGATGTTCCTGACAAGCTTGAAGATAGATTGAGGCAGAAGTGTTCGAGAGCCATAGTAAAATCATTGGTCAATGTAGGTGGGATTGGCCAAAAGGAGTGGACAATGCATTTAGGCGTGGGCAAGCGATATGCCCAAGGAATCCAAGTGTTACTAATCGGCGTAAGGATGGATCCAGACAAGTACGTGGTTGAAGAGCATGGTCAAGCGTTGCAATAAAGGTCTAGCGATCTAGCCAAGTGAACTTGATGTTCCTGATAAGCTTGAAGATAGATTGAGGCAGAAGTGTTCGAGAGTCATAGTGAAATCATTGGTCACTGTATGTGGAATTGGCCAAAAGGAGTGGTGAATGCATTCGGGCGTGGTCAAGCGATATGGCCAAGAAATCCAAGTGTTTCTAATCGGCGTAAGGATGGATCCAGACAAGAACGTGGTTAAAAAGAATGGTCAAACGTTGCAATAAAGGTCAAGCGATGTAGCCAAGTGAACTTGATGTTCCTGATAAGCTTAAAGATAGATTGAAGCAGAAGTGTTCTAGAGTCATAGTGAAATCATTGGTCACTGTATGTTGGATTGGCCAAAAGGAGTGGTGAATGCATCCGGGCATGGTCAAGCGATATGGCCAAGGAATCCAAGTGTTACTAATCGGCGTGAGGATGGATCCAGACAAGTACGTGGTTGGAGAGCATGGTCAAGCGTTGCAATAAAGGTCCAGCGATGTAGCTAAGTCAACCTGATGTTCCTAAAAAGCGTGAAGACAGATTGAGACAGAAGTGTTCGAGAGTCATAGTAAAATCATTGGTCAATGTTTGTGGAATTGGCCAAAAGGAGTGGTCAATGCATTTGGGCGTGGTCAAGCGAAACGGCCAAGGAATCCAAGTGTTACTTATCGGCGTAAGGATGGATCCATACAAGTACGTGGTTGAAGAGCATGGTTAAGCATTGCAATTAATGTCTAACGATGTAGTCAAGTGAACTTGATGTTCCTGATAAGCTTGGAGATAGATTGAGGCAGGAGTGTTCGAGAGTCATAGTAAAATCATTAGTCAGTTTATGTGGAATTGGCCAAAAGGAGTGGTCAAGGCATTTGGGCGTGGTCAAGCGATATAGCCAAGGTTTGCAATAAATGTCTAGCGATGTGGCTAAGGAGAGCAGGCGTTCTTCATTAGCGTAGGAATGGATTTGGATGCGGGGATGCTTCGGGCACATGATCGAGGAGCTAGTTAAAGATAGAGAAAGTAGACGATCGACGTGAGAATGAATGAAGACAAGTCAGAAGGTGCAGATAGAGAGTTGGAGTAGTTCATGGACATGGTCTAGCCAATGAAATGCGATCTCGAGTTCGGGTGAAGGTCTTGCCATGTATTCAGGGATAGAAGGTGTTTCTTATCAATGTGAATGAATAAGGACAACTGTTTGGTTCAATAGGACGGTCGAGTCATGATCAGAGGGAGCTATAGACGGATTTGAGGCGAAAATGTGTTGTGGAAAGTTGCAGTGAAGATTCAGCGATGTGGTCAAGGAAAGTCAGTGTTCCTGATTGGCATCAGAATGGATGAAGACAAGTGTTTCGTTCAAAGTCATGGTCAAGAAGGTTGTCAATGGAAGTAGGTGTGTCTTATAGACGTGGTAAAGGCTATTAAGCATAGTTAGCAGTTGCAGTCAAGGTCTAGCGATGTGATCAATGAAAGTTAGAGTGTCTTATAGACGTGGTTAAGGCTATTGGGCGTAGTTAACAGTTGCAGCCAAGGTCCAACGATGTGGTCGATGAAAGTGGGAGTGTCTTATAGACGTGGTAAATGCTATTGGGCATAATTAACCGTTGCAGTCAAGGTCTAGAGATGTGGTCAATAAAACTGGGAGTGTCTTATAGACGTGGTAAAGGCTACTGGGCGTAGTTAACAGTTGCAGTCAAGGTCTAGCGATGTTGTCAATGGAAGTGGATAATCCTGAATGGCGTAAGAATGTATTTAGACAAGTAGATGATTATAAAGCATAGTCAGAGAGGCGGTGATTGAAACAAGATGTGAAAAATGAAGGTGGTGAAGGCGATGGGGCGTTGTCAATATTTTCAGTAGAGATCTAGCAATGTGACTCAGAAAAGTAGGTGCTCCTCGTTGTCATGCAAAAGGATTAGATAAGTGTTTGGTTAAGAGGGATGGTCGAGGAGGTGCTTGACGAAGTTTGAGTGGTAAATGGAAATAGTAAAACCAATATGATTTTGTTATGGAATCCACTTCAGGTCTGTCGATAAATTTAGGAAAAAGTAGTGCTCTCAAGTTGTAGTCTGGGTCAAGCTATATTGTCAGAAAGTGGGTGTTCTTCATTGACGTGGGAATGGATTGTGAAACGTGTTCGATCGTGTAAATTATACGAGAGTGATCCAGAGTTGCACTAGATCTCTATGGATTTTACCTGATGGAGTGGGCGTTTTCAATTTTGGAAGGGATAGATTTATACCATTATTTTGTTTGGTGGCATGGTCTAAGGGTTGGTCAACGGAAGTAGGAGTGTCTATAGGATGTAAAGAAGGAAATAAGGTGTGACCAAAAGTTGCAGTAAAAAGCTAGCGATGTGGCAAAGGAAAGCAGGTGTTCCAGGTCTGCGTTTTTATGAATTTTAACAAAAGTGTCTCTGAAGCACATGATCAAGGAAAGGGTAAATAAGACTGGTAGAGGCCAATCAAGGTAAAACAAGCAAGAAAGCGTGACCAAGAGTTGTGACGGATGTCTAGCAAAGTATCCAAGGAAATCGGGTGTACCTAATCGACGTGAAAATCGGTTCATATATGTGCGTGGTAGATGATCGGGTTCAGAAAGGTTGTCAATAAAAGTGGAAGTATTAAATAGAAGTGGGAGTGACTGATGGACGTGGGTAAAGCAATCAAACGTGTTGTAGAAATGTCAAGCGATGCCGTCGAGGAACGTTGGTGTTCATAATAAGCCTATGATAGATTAGAATAAGTTTGTTGTTAGAGACCATGGTCAAGGAGTAGCCTCATGAACGTGGGTGTGACAAACGTTTGTGAATTCAGGCGTGGCAACTGGTCATATCGATGGAGATAAGCGGGATCAGAAAAAGAGGCGGCTGTGAGAAATTTGATGAAAGAAAGAGAGGATGATAATATTTTTATTCAAAGCTGTCACAACTTAAGGTGAAACTGAAAATATTACGTTTGTGAGATGCAATGCATCAAGATTTAAGGAAGTACCTAATCAAAGTTTAAGTGACCAATGGATGTATTCGGAGCAATTGCGTCTTGTCAATGGTGCCCTGGAGGACAAGCGGTGTGGCTAATGAGAGTAGATGTTCCTAGCATGTGAATGGCTTTTGAGTTCAGACAAGTATGCGGTACAAAAGTTTGTCAATAAAAATAGGAGTGACCAATAGGCGCGCTAAAGATAATTGGGTGTGGTCAAGGGTACAGTCAAAATCCAACTATAGGAGCAATGATAGTGATTGTCTCTATTAGGCTCCTAAACTTATACAGAAGAGTGTATGGCTAAATAGCATGGTCAAGAAGGTGGATGATGGAAGTGAGCGTAGATAATAGACGTGGTCCAGAAAATTGGGCGTGGCCCATGGTGTCAATAATCATTCTTTCTGTTCAAAAATTCAATTCTTCTGTTGAAAATTGGTACACTTCGCTCTCGAATGGATTTTTTTCTGGGAATACAACTGTTTTTCGAAAAATTTGTCTTTTAGAATAGAAAATTTAATGTTCAGTACAGAATTCATCTATCAAGTTTGCAAGTTCCTTTCTTCGATAGCGAATTATTATGTTTTCATTAGACATTCCACTATTTTGTTAGTAGTTCAACGAATTGTTCGAAAGTTGGACTTTTTTGTTGGAAATTCGAGAGTTGGAGTATTGAACTACTTCGTTGAAATTTGAAAATTTCAGGAGTTGGGGTAGATCATGAGCATATTCAAGAAGAATAGGCGTGGTCAAGGGTGTAGCCAAACTCATGGGTTATGAATAAGGGAAGTAGATGTCCCTCATCAGCTTGAGAATGTATCCAGAAATGTTTGTGACTGAGTGGCACGGTTAAAGGAGTGCTGGTTGAAGTAGGCGTAGTTGATAGGCGTGTTCAAGGTTATTAAGCGTATTTAACGGTGCTGATGGACGTGGTGAAGACAATAGGGCATGTTCAAGAGTTACTGTGGAGTTCAAGCGCTATAGCGAAGTAGAATTTCTTTTTTCTAATAACGTGGAAATAGATGTGAACAAGTTTGTAGTAAGAAAACATGATCAAGGAGGTGCTCAATGTAAGAGGTCATGACTCAGGGTTGTCCACAAGGCCGTGACAAACTGTCCATCTTAAGGAATTGGGCGGGATTGAAGAAAGGGGTGTGTTTGAGGCAACAGGACTTGGTAATTCATGCCTTGGGAGGTAGTTCTTCTTAGCATGAAAATAGCTTTCGGCAAGTGTGTGGTATAAGAGTTTATGAATGGAAGTGAGAGTGTCCGATGATCTTGGTCAAAGCAATGGGGTCTCTTTTAGATCAAGAAAGGGGGCCATGGAAAGAAGGAGTTCCAAATCAGCGTGAAAACGTTTTTAAACAAGTGTGTACTTAGAAATCCTGATGGAAGGGTAAGTAAATGCAAGTTTTGACAGTTTTATAAGAAGGCGTGACAAAGAGACTCAATTGATAAAAGTGAGCAGACTTAACAGAAAGGGCGTGGTTCGTATGAGGGGCGTGGTTCGTATGAGGGGCGTGGTTCGTATGAGGGGCGTGGTTTGTATGAGGGGCGTGGCTAAGAAAGAGGCGTATATTTGGAATTGTTTCGGAAAGAGAGCACTCTCTCTGTCTTGTTTCTTACAAACAATGTCGGGGAATAACTAGCCTCCAAAATTTGGCATCAAATCGCAAATTTTTTAATTCACAGAACCGATACCATGCAAGAGAACTACAATTCATTTAAACTGCGAAACGAGGACGTGTGTACATGGATCTGTGTATATATATCCGGCTCTTCGTCGAGTAGTGGCGTTGATAGGGTGATAATATTTTCATCCAAAGCAGTCACAACTCGAGGTAGAAAGCGAATATACCGTTCAGGGATGGCATAAGAGCGAGGGTGGAATGAAGGGTGTATGAAATAGGATTTACTCAAGTTTTAATTGCTACTCGCACGTGCAGGGAACAACCTCGAACGTATGTGTACTATATGTAAAGGAGTGCCAGCACAGCCAGTACTTGAGAGTTGGAGAGTCTTTCTCACACATGCATATATACCCACATTCCTCTCATTTCACACACACAATCACGTTTGTACGTATCTGAAATTTTTCTCTCCTCCTGGTATTGCAATATGCAAATCTCGAAAAGAGCTGAAGAATTTTTCTACACGTAAAAGAAGCGCTTCGCTGTGTTCCTTTTTTTCTTTCAAGGAAGATTTCGGGGGAGACAGTACTCGACTTCGAGGATGCTAACGAGACAGTTTTATTAGTTTTTATTTTGTTTCAGATGAGGGACTGGAAAAGAGGACATTATGGGGGTTAAATATTTCCACAGCAAAGCTTTTTCTTTTCACCACAAAAAACAACAATCCTTAAACAATCATACCGCCCAATTCTGAAGGAAAAATCCTCCTCTTTCTAGGTGTCAAGAAAAGAATCAGCAAGTATCTCAGAATAGAAAAAGTGACTAACACATGGAAAAATTTCCGAACATTCTCCGCGAGTGGTTTCGTTTTTAACTCGAATCATACTCTAACTGCGATGCAGGTACTATCAAATCGTTACAAGGCGCTTGTGGTAGAATTTTGCTATCGGTGATACAAGGCTCGAGGGGTTCGTGTGGGTTCCTGTTCGGTGTTCGAAGTGGTAATTCGAATGGTAAGCAGCTGCCGTTTTCCTCGAGCCACTTCTGCAATACTGATAAATAATCAAATGGACACAATACCTGAGATTTGCTCAAAGCCATCAGACCCCCAATTCCACTTTCGATTAGATTTTCCCTCTTTGTCATCAAACTTTTCCTGAGTATTCCGAATGTCTTATTTTACCAGATTCCTTGACGTTATACTCTCCCAACGTCAAATTCCTCCTGAAAACTCCAGATCCCTGAATCAAACGGATTTCTCTACATCAAACCTAATGTTCCACTTCTGAATAGAACTACCTACTCTCTTTTTTCCTGACAAAGAATAAACCTATAGTTCCACTCCTAACAAGATCGATCCTCTATGTCGTCAAACTCCTCCTGGAACCAAATCTTAAATTTAACTAGATTCTTCTTATTCCTTTGACTGACATCAAACCTTTACTTCCAGTACTGACAAGTTCTACCCCTTCCGTCCCTTACCAGGTCTCCCATTGAACCACATTCCCCTCATTCTCCTTAATCAAATAACAACACTAAGTGAAAATTGTGCCTTCATGTTTGCGAAGACAATCTTAGTGGAACTATTAATTTGTGAACATCCAAGACCATCTTAGAACATCATCTCAAAACTTTTCGAAAATCTTCTCAATCATTGGAGGTTTTTCAAAGTGAGGTGTTCAACTGGTGCACAAAAGAAGTGGAATTTAGTCGGGGTTGGTGATGATTTGTGGTGGCTTGCGCGTCCTCGATGACCGTCATTCTGCGAGCATGAAGCATCCGTCGGAGGAAACCGTTTCCGAGGTTGCTATGGCACTTTTTGGAATGGTATGGTTGCTGCGAGTTCGTTCGGAGATGCGTCGATGCTCAAAATGCCGTCGTGAAGAATTTATGGGTGCGCAACAGCAGCAGGTGCAACAGCTGCAGCATCATCACCATCATCAGCACCATCATCATCAGCAGCAGGCTTTATCGCAAACGACGCTCCACACCCCCGAGGATGGTGTTTCATCCTCGGCCAACACTTTATTCACTTTGGACACGCCCGGCTCTACCGAAATTGCAGGAAGTTACTGCGAGGTTCATGGATATGTGCCACCCAAAGAAGGTATTGTGAATTCGAAATTGTTTATTTATATTTAGAGAATTCATCATCTTTTTCTCAATTTTGAAAAAATGGGTATTATGGGAAGGGAAAATGGTGGTAACTGAAAGGAAGTGATGAGGTAAAAAATGAGGGATAAGGAAGGAAGTAAGTAAAAATAGGATAGGGTGTTACGTCAGAATAAGAGAATGGTTCTCCTGCATTAGGAAAATTCTAATCTCTCATCTTATTTCAAGATAAGCAGGAGGGAGAATGACGGTGAGGGGGAGGGGAGCTGTGGGAGTTGGGGGAAGATGAAGATTCAAAAATTGGAAGGGGTGTTAGTAAGACAAGGACGGGACAGAATAGGATAGGATAGGATAGGAAAGGATAGGATACGATACGATAGGATGGTATACGATTGGATATGATAGGATGAGATAGTATACGATAGGATAGTATAGTATATGATAGGATAGGATAGGATAGGATAAGAAAAGAATAGGATATGATGGGATAGGAAAGGAAAGGATGGGATAGGAAAGGATAGGATAGGATGGGATAAGTTTTTAAATGAGAAGAAGCTTGAGGAGTTGCAATCGGAGAAGAGAGAAGGGTGAAGTATGTGAGGGGAGGTGAAGAAAGGAGGTGAAGATAGACGAAGGCAGTAGGATTAATTGGGAAATGATGGGATGAGAATAGCCGTAGGTGAGGACAGGGTTGTATATGTTAGGATACAAGAGAAGATAAAAATAGTGGATGAGAGAGGGTAAAGGTAACAATTTCAATGACCTCATTAAAGACTGCATAGACTACCCGGAGATGGTATTGTTTAATTGAAATTGAGGGATTCTTCTTTATTCCAATTTTCTTTTTTTTTCAATTTCGATATGAGAAGATGAGGGAGGACAGATTATGAAAGGGATGTAAAATGGGGGTCAGTGGGTAGAAGTGGGGGATCTCAGAAGGTGACATGTAACGCAAGCGAGGGGGATTAGGAAATTGAAGAAAAGGAAAAGGGTGATTCAGGATAGGATATGGATAGGTGTTGTTAATTCGGAATTGAGTAATTTTCCAATTTTATTACAAAAATTTTACATTCCTCCCTCAATTTTCAAATATGTGTTAGTGAGTAGAGAGGAAATAGAGGGTAAGTTGGAGGAAGTGATGGAAGGAGAAATGAGGGATGTGATTGGAAGTGGAAACTAGGGGATAAGATAGAAGGTAAGTAAAAATGAGGTAAGATCGAAGAGCAAGTAAGAGAAAGACAGAATAAGAGGGTTAGGGAAAGATTTAAACAACTTATTTGAAGATTTAAGAGGCTAACCAAAGAAGGTTTTGGTATATCGGAATGAGAGAATCGTTCTCCTTCATTATGAAAATTTTCATCTTCCATCTTATTTCGAGACGAGCAGGAGTAGGAGGAGGAAAAATAAGGAAAATGAATAAGAGTCGGCAAGTTGAAGTGAGGGTAAGGAGAATTTGGGGAAGCCAGGGAAGTGAAGGATAGGATAGGATAAGATAGGATAGAGCAGGATAGCATAGGATGGGATATGACAGGATAGGATAAGATAGGATCGAACAGGATAAGATATAGAAGTATTGGATAGGATAGGGTATGATAGGATAGTATAGGATAATGAATATGAGGAGATAAGAGAAAGATAGAGAGAGGTCCTGTCATTTAGAGGGTTAAATTTGATGGTTTAACATAATTAATCAACAACTTCGTATTCTAACTGGATTGGAAAAATGTTCCTAATGTTCGAACGACCCAATCTTCGCCTCATTTTCTGAATGAGAAGGAGCAAGAGAAGAAGAAATCAGAGAAAGGAGGAGGAAAAAGCATGTGAGAGGAAGTGGGGAAAAGGAAGGAAAGATAGGCGGGAAAAGTAAGAATAGGTGAAAAACGAGGGATCAGAAAGGTCGTGCGTGAGGATGTGGCAGTATATGGAAGGATAAAAGAGAAGATACGAAATAATAGAAGGGAGAGAGGGAGGGAGAAATATTTACGACTTCACTGAAGACTCCATAGGCTGTCCGAAGATGATATTGCATAATTGGGATTGAGTAATCGTTCCTCTTTATTCCAAGTTCCATCTTTCTTCCAATTACAAATTGAGAATGTGAGGAAGAGTGATTATAAAAGGAATGAGGAATGAGGGTAAGTAAGGGAAATAAAGGGATCTCAAAAAGTGATATGTAAGAAACCGAGGAGAAGTTGGGAATTGAAGATAAGGTAGAGTGTAATTAATGATAGGATATGGATAGGATTTTGTGAATTCGGAGATAAGAAATTATTCATTTTTATTCACATAATTTTCATATTCCTCTGAATTTTTAATTTTGAGGTGGTGAAAGAACGGAAAATGTGGGTAAGTGAGAGGGAGTGATGAGGAAGCAAGAAAGGTATGTGAGGAGAGATGGAAAATAAGGGATATGAAAAGGGTAGAGGAAAGACTGGAATGGAATAGAAGAGGAGGTAAGAGATAGGCTGCATAAGTAGGTAAGGGGAAGATTCAAACAACTTTTTTGCCGATTCAAAAGGCTTATTAGAGGAGGTATTGCAACATCGGAATGAGAAAATTTTCCTCCTGCGTTTTGAAAATTCCTCTCTAAGTTTCAAATGAGAAGAAGTGAGAGGAGAGAATATCAGGGAAGGTTGAGGAGAGGAAATGAAAGTAAGTAGAGAAATGTGAGAGATAGGAGGTGAAGAAAAGTTATGAGAGTGAGGAAAGTCTAAAATTATAGGATGAAGAATAGAGTGAACATAACAAGGGGAGGATAGGTACTAAGGAAAATAAAGAAGAGATGATAAGTGGGAGGGAGCGTGTGATACAGAAGGATTTGATGATTTGAACGACTTCTTCTACAACTCAAAGACCTTTCTGGATTAGGAAAATGTTCTTTACATTCGAAAGATTTTTTTTCTCGCAGTTTTCAAATGTAAAACTGAGAGGAGGAGAAATGAAAAAAAGAAATGAAGGATTGGAATGTTCGTAAATAACAACAGTATAGGATGTGGTAGGATTCACGAGAAGATAAGCGTTCAATTAGAATTGAGAATTTTTTCCTGTATATTCCAATTATTGATTTTGCTTGGTTCCGAAATGAGAGAGAGAGGGAGGGTAAATCATGAAAGGGTAAGAAATTGAGGAATGGTGGAGAGAAGTGATGGATCTTAAAAGGCGATAAGTGAGGGAAGTGAAATAGAGTAGGAAGTGAGGGGCAGGGAAGATGGTGCTTGAGGATAGGATTGGACAGAGAAGCATATTGAAGGATAAGGTAGAAGGAGAGATAAAGGAGAGGATGGTCTTTCATTCTTGGCCAACGCTATTAACTTTGAATACCCTTAGATCTAATGCAATTGCGGGAAGTTACTGCAAGGTTCATCGATATGTGCCACCGAAAGAAGGTATTGTGGATTCGGAATGACAAAATTGTATATTTATATTTCGTCAATTTCACATTTCTCTCTCTGTTTCCAAATATGGGGTAGTGAAAAAAGGGGAAACAAAGGTGAATGAGAGAAAGTGATAAGAAAAGGAGTAAGGGATATGAGTGGAGATGAACAATAAGGTGTAAGGAAGGGAGTCAGTGGGAATAGGATAGGATGGAAGGCGAGGTTAGAAGGGGGTAGCATAAGAGAATGAAAGGAAGATTCAAACGACTTCTCCGACGATTCAAGACGCTGACTGAAAGAGGTTTTGTTACGTCGGTTTAAAAGATTGTTCCCCTACAATATGGAACTTTTTATCTTTCCTCTTATGTTCAATTGAGGAGGAGAAAGAGGAGGAGATAACTAAGGGAGGTTTGGAAGGAGGAATGAGAGTAAGTAGGAGAAAGCGAAGAATAGGAGGTAAAGGGAAGTCAGGGAAGTGAGGGAAGGTGTAAAATTAGAGAATTGTAGAGGAAGTTGATGAGGATGGGATAGGATAGAATAAGAAGGTATAAGATAATACAGAAGCCAGGACAAGAGGAAGAGTGCGTTCTATTGAGAAGGAAACATTTGATGATATAAGCTACTTCATCAAAAACTTAATGTCCTACCAGGATTAGAAAATCATTCTATATGTTCCAACGATTTTATCTTCTCCTTAGTTTCCGAATGGGAGGGAACTAAGAGAAAGAGAAATTAGAGAAGGTAGTAGGAAGAAGTATTGAGAGAGGATGAGGTAAAGGATGAAAGACGGGCGAGGGAAGTAAGAGAAGGTGCATATTGAGGGTTCGGAATGGTTGTTAATGAAAATGAGAATGTATATGGTAGGATACAAGAGAAGATAAGAAAAAGGAGACGAGAGAAGGTAAGTGAAGGATTTTAATGACACATTCAAAGACTTTGTGGGCTACCTGAAAATATCATTTTAAAATTGGAATGATCAAGTTGTCCCTTTATATTCCAATGTCCATCCTTTTCCCAATTTCGGAATATGAAACCAAAGAAGGTTGGATAATGGAAGGTGTATAAAATGAGGGTCAGTGAGGGGATGTGAAAGACCTTGGGAGATTCAATTTGAGAAAAGTATGAGTATAGGAAATTAGGGATAGGAAATAGGATTTTCAGGGACAGGATATGGAAGGATACTAGAGGATATCGAAGGGAAAGATTGGGGGGGGGGGGAGGTGAGAGAAAGTGGTCATGAGGGGGTATGGGCAAGATTCAAGCGATTTAATCAATGATTTGATAGGCTACTTGAGAACGGTATTGTGGAGCTGGAATTAAATAATGATCGTCTATATTTGGGAGATTTTCAAATTTTCCTAATTTTCAAATAAGGGAATGTGAGAAAGCATTCTGAGGATTTCTTAGCTGCGGGTAAAAACCCTTACGGTTTTTGTCAGTCAAGCGCCCATTGTACAAACAAGGTAAAAAAGAGGAAGAGGAAGTGAGGAAAATTAGGGTAATGAAGTAAAGGAGTATGACGAGGTGAGGAATGATGGGTGAAAAAGGAGAAAGAAAGGGGGGTTCATAATTTTGAGGTTAGGGCGTGGTTACAATATCTCGAAACTGTGGCCGTGTTCATATATTTCGAGGATTGGGCCTGATTCTAATATTTTGAGGCTAGGGCCTGGCTTTGATATTTTGAGGTAAGGTCCCGGTTCCAATATTTTGAGGTCAGGGTCCGGCTCTCATATTTTTAGGTTAGGGCCTGGTTCCAATATTTTAAAATTGGGGCCTCATTCACATGTTTTGAGGTTAGAGCCTGGTTCCAATATTTTGAGGTTGGATCCGGACTCTAATTCTTTGGGGTAAGGGCCTGGTTGCAATATTTTGAGGTTAGGTCCTGCTACCAGCAAGTCGTTGAATATTGCATCGACTGGTTCTAAAACTACACGAGTACCTCCGATAATAATTTTCTTTTCGCATACTTCATTTTATATTCGATTGTCATTTTGAAGTGATTAAGTAAGCTTAGTAGAATTCTCAAGAGACCTATTTGGAGAGCAATGAGGAAAACAAATGTTCTCAAGTTCTCTTTTTCTTCTTCCCAACCAATGAGAAATGGAACACGTTTTCCTAGTGCTCCAAATTTATTGGCGTGGTTGTCATGACGACGCCTCGTTAAACGGCGTCACCTATGAATGTATACTACTTCCGGTGCAGACGCGCTAAAACTCAGTCATTTGATGAGGGATTCTCACTTGAATTTGGAAAGGAGGAGAAAAAAAAACATATAAATTTTATGGAACATTTTATTGGAATTATTCAACTCACTTTCGACAAAAAGTTGAGAGCTGAACGAAATTGATGTGTTTTTAATCCAAGATCATTATCCGAGGAGAATAATTGTCTATCATTATGAAGAATTAAAAAACTTTATTGACTTTATTGATAAGTATTATGATGAGTATTTTGTCAACAGTACTTAGTAGGCTGATCGCTCTATAATTATAAAAGTCGCTTCTACTATCCTTTCCCATGTCGATCGGGACAATAATAGTCTTTCCCCAAGCATTCGTAACTTTGCTGTTCACAGCACTCATATTTACCAATTAACAAAAATTAGCGAAAATTCAAAATTTAATAACGCACTTACTTCAATCGAGAAAAAGAGGAAGGTACAAAAGGGAAAAGGTAGAAACAAATATAGCTGTAAAAAACGAATTATTATTGGTTAAGTTACACACTAAAGAGGGCATCGGCGGTCTCCTGCAGTTTGATCATCAGAAAAGTAAAATTAATGAAATTTGAATTGAATCCAACTAAAATTCGAACGGAGTTCAAGTTTAATAAGAATGAAATACGAATAAAGTTACAATTTCAAACGGATGAAATACAAATACAATAGGAATTTATTTAGATAGGAATATAGCTCCAATCCAAACAAGATGGAAATTCAATTTGAATTCTTATTAGATTTGGAGGAGTTCCTAATATAATTCAAATTAATTAAAGATAGTATTTGAAGAAAAAATCCAACTTAAATAGGAGAGAAAACCAACCTAAATCTGAATGAAATCTGTATAAAATATTGATTAAAAATTCTGTTCGATTCCTTCTAAATAAATTAGAAGAAACGTTTTGATATTTTTCTCCTGTTGTTAAAAATATCTAAATGAATTTTGAATGAAAAACAAATAAAATCTGAACAAAATGCAACTCAAATTCGAAAAAAGTCCAAGTTGATTACAAATGAAATACGAATGAAGTTGGAGTTATAGCCAGATAAAATATGAACACAATACAAAAATACAATAGAAATTTCTTCAAATAAGGATATTGCATAAATTTAAGTGAGATGAAAATTCATTTGAATTTTTATCATATTCGAAGAGATTCCTAATAGAATTTAAATTGATTCGAAATAGAATTTGAAGAAGAAA
This sequence comes from Neuroterus valhalla, assembly GCA_011762715.2. Taxonomy (NCBI): domain Eukaryota; kingdom Metazoa; phylum Arthropoda; class Insecta; order Hymenoptera; family Cynipidae; genus Neuroterus; species Neuroterus valhalla. The sequence goes on from WSXT02196406.1 coordinate 23,605, forward strand.
TCCAATTATAATTCGATAAAAAGCCTACTGAAATCTAAATAATATCTTCATAAAATATTGATTGAAAATTCTGTTCGATTCTTTCTAAATAAGTTAGAATAACCGTTGTGATATATTTTTTTTTTTAATATCTAAATGAAATTTAAATGAAATCCGAATGAAATTTGCATAACATCTAACTAAAATCCGAACAAAACCCAAGTTGTTCACAAATAAAATACCAATAAAGTTAGGGTTATAACCGGATAAAATACAAATACAAAACAAAAATACAATAGAAATTTAAATAGATAAGATTATATAAGAATATAACTCGAATCCAAATGAGATGAAAACTCAATTTGAATCCTCATTATATTCAAAGAAATTCCTGTTGAAATTCAAATTAAATCGAGATAGGTCCCGAAAAAACTCAAACTATACTTCGATATAAAACCTATGGAAATCTGAATGAAATCTGTATGAAATATTTATTGGAAATCCTGTTCGATTCTTTTTGAATAAGATAGTTCAATCGTTGTGATATTTTGTTGTTGGTAATGGAAATATCTGAAGGAAATTTGAATGAAATAAAAATGAAATCTGAATAAAATAACGTTGGGGTTATAACCGGATAAAATACAAATACAAAACCAAAATACAATAGTAATTTAAATAAATGAGATTATATAAGAATATAGCTCATATCCAAAACCGATGAAAACTCAATTTGAACTATCATTATATTCAGAGAAATTCCTAATAAAATTCGAATTAATTCGAAATAGGATTTGAAGAAAATATCCAACTAAACTACGATGAAAAATCAACTCAGACCTCAATAAAATCTGTATAAAATATTGATTGAAAATCGGGTTCAAATCTTTCTAAACAAATTAGTATAACCGTTGTCATATTTTGTTTTTGTTGTTGAAATTCCTTAAAGGAAATTTGAATGAAACCCGAATGAAATCTGAATAGAATCCAACTAAAATCCGAACAAAATCCAAGTTGAATACAAATACAATATGAATAAAGTGACAGTTGTAACCGGATAAATAACGAATACAAAACTGAAATACTTTAGAAATTTAAATGAATAAGATTATAAAAGAATATAGATCAAATTCAAATAAGATGAATATTCAATTTTAATTCTTTTTATATTCAAAGAAATTCCTATTGAAATTCAAATTCATTCGAGATAGGTTCCGAAAAACTCAAACTATAATTCGATATTAAACCTTTTGAAACTTGAATGGAATCTGTAAAAAACATGGATTAAAAATTTTGTTAGATTCTTCCTTAATAAGTTAGAATGACCCTTGTGATATTGTGTTATTGTTGCAAATATCTAAATGAAATTTGAATAAAATCCAACTAAAATTCGAACAAAGTTCAAGTTGAATACAAATGAAATACGAATGAAGTTAGGGTTACAACGGGATAAAATACAAATACAAAATCGAAATATAATAGAAATTCAATTAAATAAGAATAAATAAGAATATAGCTCAAATCCAAATGAGATGAGAATTCAATTCGAAATCTAATTATATTCAAATAAATTTCTATTGAAATTCAAAAAGATGAATTCGACATAGGTTCCGAAAAAACTCCAAATATAAATCGATAAAAAAACCTACTAAAATCTGAATAAAATATTTATTGGAAAACCTGTTCAATTTTTTCAAAATGAGCTGGAAAAACCGTTGTGATATTTTGTTGTTGTTTTTGAAAATTACTGAATATTTGAATTCAATCCAAATGGAATCCGAATGAAATCCGACCTAAATTCGAGAAAGCTTCAACTATGATTCGATAAAAAAACCTACTGAAATCTGAATTAAATCTGTATAAAATATTTATTGAAAATCCTGTCCAATGCTTCGGAAATAAGTTGCAAACATCGTCTTGATATTTCGTTGTTGTTGTTTGAAAATTTCTGAATGAAATTTGAATTGAATCCAAATGGAATCTGAATGAAATCCAATTCGAATTCGAAAAAGCTCCAACTATGATTCGATAAAAAAAAAACCTACTTAAATCCGAATAAAATCTTTATAAATTAATTATTGAAAAACCTGTTCAATTCATTGTACATAAGTAAGTATAACGGTTGTGATATTTTGTTGTTGTTGTTTGAAATATCCAAAAGAAACTTGAATAAAATCCAAATAAAATCTCAATGAAATCTGAATGAAATCCGACTAACATTAGAATAAGCTCCAACTATAATTCGATTAAAAACCTACTGAAATCTGAATTAAATCTGTATAAAATATTTACTGAAAATCCTGTTCAATTCTTCGAAAATAAGTTGCAAAAATCGTTTTGATATTTCGTTGTTGTTGTTTAAAAATTTCTGAATGAAATTTGAATTGAATCCAAATGGAATCTGAATAAAATACAACTCGAATTCGAAGAAGCTCCAACTATGATTCGATCAAAAAAACCTACATAAATCTGAATAAAATCTTTATAAATTAATTATTAAAAATCCTGTTCAATTCATTGTACATAAGTAATTATAACGGTTGTGATATTTTGTTGTTGTTGTTGTTTGAAATATCCAAAAGAAACTTGAATAAAATCCAAATGAAATCTGAATGAAATGCGACTAAAATCCGAACAAAGTCCAAGTTAAATACAAATGAATACAAATAAAGTTAGAGTTGTAACCGTATAAAATACAAATACAAATCCGAAGTACAATAGAAATTTATTCGATTAAGAATGAATGAGAACAAAGCTCGAATACAAATGAGATGAAAACTGAATTAGTTTGAATCAGGTTTCAAAAAAACTCCAACGATAATTCGATAAAAAACCTACTGAAATCTGAATAAAATTCGTATGGAATTCTTATTGAAAATCCTGTTCGATTCTTTGTAAATAAGTTAGTATAACCGTTGTGATATTTTGTTTTTCTTGTGAATATAGGTATATTAAAAATCCTGTTCAAGTGTTATTTTCTATTTGAAAATATATAAATGAAACTTGAATAAAATCCGAATGAAATCTGAATAAAACACAACTAAAATTCGAACAGATTTCAACACAAATTCAAATGAAATACGAAGGAAGTTAGATTTAAAACTGGATTAAATATAAATACAATAAAGAAATACAATAAAAATGTAATTAAATAAGAATGAAGCTTACATTTGAATGACATGAAAAAACAACTAGAATCCTAATCATATTCGAAGTAATCCCTAATGAAACTCAAATTAATTAGAGACAGTATTCGAAAAAAATCCAACTGAAATACGATAGAGGACCAAGTAAAATCTGAATACAATATTTATTGAAAAACCTGTCAAATTCTTTGACAATGAGTTTGAATATCCGTTGTGATATTTTGTTGTTGTTGTTGTTATTTTTGGGAATATCTTAATGAAATCGTAATGAACTCTTATAGTTGATTTTCTAATAGTTTAATTTGAGTTGAGACAAAATAGATAAATTTCTATCCTAATAGCAAAATCTTCTACCAAAAAGATCTTATTATCATTCAAAAACGCATTTGCAACAATTGAGTTGAATTTTAAGCATAACTATCAAACTTTTGAATGAATCGGAATGGGGACAAAATTTTAAATATTTCAAGTCTTTACAAAGAAGATTAGTTTTCTACCGAAAGGACAAATTTTGAGCAAAAAATTTATTCCCAACCGAAAAAGTAAATTTTCTAATCATGAAGACAATTTTTCCACCTGAAGAATAGAACTTTAACAAGACGAATGGATTTTTGCCAAAAATAGCATAATTCTCAACAAAATAATTGAAAACTGAAAAAAAGAAATTTTCAGGTTAATTGATGCAATTTTCACCTAATTATGGAAATGTCTACTAAAAAGATTTATTTGCTCTCTAAATATGGATTTTCGACAAAATGGTTAAATTCGGAAGAAGTTGATCAAATTTTCGAATAAATAGATGTATATTCGAAAGAATAGCTGAATTTCTGACCCAATAGCAAAGTTTCTTCTTAGGAAGAATAATTTCTTTCCTGGTCAAGAATTAAACTATTTTATTGGAAATTCGTCCCTTTGGATTAAAAATGTATCCTTCACAGCATCTTTACCATCTTTTTCGGTTGTAAATTTTTCTCTCTTGGTTGAAAATTGAAAATTCAATCATTTGGTTAAAGAGCAAGTTATTTTGTCAGTGATATCAACCTTTGTTTTGGAATTCGACTATTTAGTTAGTTTCGCAATTTTCTGTGCTTGGAAATTCAACGGTTTTGTTTGGAATTTGTTCTTTTAGATCGAAAATATAAAAGAATGTAGAACTGTTACCTAAAATATCGTGTAGTTTCATCAATATGTGTGGTGTGAAGGGTGAAGTTCTAAATGGTTGAAGAAGAACGATTCTCGTCACACTCTTTGAGGGAAAGAGTTGAGATGTGGGAGTGAAGAAAGTTTTTGAGTAAAAGTGGAAGCCTATTCTTTATATCGAATACCTGAATGGTTAAAAAAAGAGTGGATGTGAATAAATTCAGAAAGGAGAGGAATATGAAGTTCAGAGAAAATTAGGATGATGAAAAAGAGGTATAGGAAGATTATGGCTGCAGAATCGTGATGAGGGTAAGAAACAATGCTATTGAATATATGAGTGCTAGATTGAAGAAGCAGATAAAAAAAGAATGTGAGAGGATAGTAGTCTTGCTGTCACTATGAAGAGTCAGATCCCACCCCTCCCTTGCGTTCCCTTAGGCCATGAACGAAGGCGCCAGCTGCCCTCACACTTACCCCCACTACTGAGAAATCCAGATCTCATAGTTCTCTGCAGAGTAGGGTACTGATAGATAAGAGAAGATCAGCGGACCGCATCGTAGCTCAGTTGAGAAAGCACTCGCCTAGATAGCGAGAGGTCCTGGGTTTGGATTCCAGCGGAGAAAGATCGTTGAATTTTCCACCAAAGCGCCTAATTTATACTTTTAAAATATATATGTTCAACACAAAGTATCAGTTAACTGATACTCAAGCTGCTTGCGAAGCTTGGGAAAGGATCATCCTGCTCGGTGACAGAAACGGCTGGGTTGTCGCTCGACGCGAAGGTACATACGTAGTATATACATTTTAAAGAACTTGAAATGTAACAATTTCAGCATCTTATATCAAAATGAAGTACACAGGAATAGAAATGAATGAAGAAAAATCTTGCAGAGTATTACGATGAGTATTCATGCAATATACATGAATAAAGGAGCTCAAACATATTTTTGTATGAGCTTGGAAATAATTTATTGCGGTAAATACCTGCTCAGCCACGAATTGCGACAGTGTTTCTATATATGGTTTTAGGTTTTTCGTAGTCTACATTATCAAGATATTCTTCTATCTCTTCTGGATCATACATGATGATGCGATCATAGGTTTCCTCATTGATTTTAACACGACGTCGAGCTCCTTCTATTATACAATACACTGCACGAAGTTCGGGATTATATTTGGTCATGAAAAATCCAACAACATTACCATCATTATCCACAACAGCATCAAACCATACGCGTGATATTGGAACAAAAATACCATCGCGGATTTTCATTTGATAGCCTCTAGGAAACTCAATTTTTTTTGCTATTGCTGTTCCTGCAGGTAGTTTGCGAAGTTGAACTGGAGGAGATTTGTCCTGACAGGAAGATTCGCTCTGACGAAGAGTTGGGCTTTCATATGGTGGATTTACATAATAGGAAGGCTGACTATCATGATGTGGAAGGCGTTCGTACGAGTGTTTTTGGCCCTGTGAACTGATACCTGGAAGAATAAATAGAATAGATCGATTTTGATTCCTTACCAGCATCACCCATTGATCATCCAGGTTCATCCAGGATGGTCAAGAATGTATTCTTTTCAGTCCTGGACTCACTCATAGATGTGCTTTACGATCAAAATTTTCTCTACTTACCACCTGAATTGAAGATAGCAATTAAGGTGACGATCGGAAAATAGAGGAACCTCATTTTCTTTGAAGATTGGGAAAACTGGATACCGAAAAATTGCTGAAAAATTTTTGAGAGACTGTAATTGAATAATCGTCTCATGGTTCGTGGTTATATACTATTTTGAGATGAAAATTGTTCGTCCCCTACCTGCATGTCGATGATAAATGTTTTATTTATCATGCTTAGTTGAATAAATGTTTTTTACGCATAACATTATTTATGTAGCTCGTTAAACCTCGCGCGTGTTGTCATCTTACCTTGAAATGTCTAAAAATCTTTATGTTTCAAGAGCACAGAGATCAAATTATCATCGTTATATGAACGTTTCAGAAATCGAGTTGAACATTGTTGAATTATTGAAGCTGAAAAAACGGATTTGGAAAAAAGTCCCCTTTTTATATGATAAGGATAATTTGGCAATTACCTTATATACAGAGTTGCGCAGTTTCCAAAGGCGTTAAATGTTTGAATTGAAAATATCGGGTTCCGACAGAAAAGTAAATTGTGAACAAAAAATGTAAATGTCGAACAGAATAATTGAGTTTCCAAACAATTAGACTCATTTTCAACGGGAGAGATTAATTTCCTCCCAAAAAAGGCAAATCGAAAATTAAATAGTAATTTCTCCAGTTGGAAAAGAAAAGATCAGATTTTCGGAGGAAAGTGTGATAGTTGATATTTCAACAAAGCAGTTGTTTTTTAACCAAAAAAGAATAAATTTCTACCAAAGGAGATACATCTTTGAACCAGAAAGACTCATTTACAACAAAAAAGTTGCATTTTTTACCCTGGATTTCAGAATTCCATCAAAGGGATGAAACAACAAAATAGGCTCTCAACAAAATAGTTGAGTTTTCGTACAAAAAGATTATTTCTCAGCTTAACGATGAATCTTCAAACAAAAGAAATGTTTCTCAAACAAAAAAATTTGAATTTTCAGCAATTAGTTGAGTTTTGAAAAAAGTTAATTCTCAATAACAGACGATTTTTAGCCAAAAAGTTTAATTTCCCCTCCAAAAAATAATTATTCGATCAAAGAACAAATTTCCATCAAGATGATTAAATCTTTGAATTTAATCCAAGATTCTCATTTTAGTTACCTCGATCAGTTATAGAAAAGGACACTGTTTACCATCCGCAAATCGAAAAATCTACTGCACCGACCGTAGCTCACTTGGGAGAGCACTTGCCTGGTTAACGAAACGTCTTAGGTTCGAATCCCAGTGGAGCAGAAAAGGTGGTTCTTTTTCAGAGAAAGTTGTATTTAATTTCTTGATTGAATAAATTTTCATCCTGCCTTAATGACGTAAAAATATGTTGCTAGGATTTGATACGTTAACATCGGTCGGTACAGAAGATTTCTTAGTTCGCGGCTGGTAAATATAGTTCCTTGTTATAAGTGATCAAGATAACTTGAATGATAATCTTAGAATAAAATCCTATGATCATATATTATGGTGGTCCAGAAATGCATTAAAAAATTTTTTGTCGAATTTTTATGCAAATCGTCTGGAAATTTGTTCGAATCCACGAAAAGTAAACGCATTTAAAAAAATAATGATATTTCGAGGTGGCGCAGGACCCATGAATTTTAACACGTATTTCCCATAAGTAAAAAAGCCATTTTTGTAAATTTGATTCAGAATTCCCAATATTATGTTTATAAGTCGATAAGGACGATTGGATTAGGACGATTAGTCACAGAATGCGAATAAAATATCACTTTTCAAATATCACCCCCATAAGTGAAAAAATGGGTTTTACGAGTTTTTTGCGCTAATAATGATATTTTCGCGGTTTTTTAAGGCAGATGATTTAAAATACATAAAAGACTACTTTGTAATAATAATAAGATATTTATCAAAATTGTTTAAGCAATTCATCTTTTTTTTAGCAACTTTCTCCTAGGAGGGGGTTAGAAAGTCAAGGTTTTTTTCCAAATTTCTCAACTCGTTCTCAACGTTTTAGTCAAAGCGAGGTAATAATCAATTGAAATTAACAAGAATAATTGTTTAAATAAATCGTGAATGTTTTTAGCTATCTCCTTGCTGAATATTACTACATAGTTGCGTTTTTTCCTGAAACACACTTTTCAATTAGATTAAAGTGATAATTAATTCATGTTGAAATTATCATTTAAACAATTTATCATCATTGCTAATAATATTTTCTACGCTTAATGATAGAAACACAATGAAAATAACACAATTCTATTTAAAATATGATTAGGAAGATTGAATTTCTTAGACAAAGAAGACAGAGCATAAACAAGAGGTCCGAATTTCCAACTCTGAAACGAATTTCACTAATCGCAATAAAGAAGGTAATTTTCAACCAAATAAATGTAATTTCAGCAAATCAGGCTGGGTAGAACCCTCTTATACATATAGTGTTTATTCTGTAATTCCATAAGGAATCCAATATTAAATGGTCTTTTTCCATAAGTAAACTGATACTCAAGCTACCATCGATTTTGGAAAAAGGATCATCCCACTCGGTGCCATGAATGGCTGGGTTGTCGTTCGGCGCAAAGACACATGCGCAGAAGCTGGTTATTTCTGAAACCTTACAATGAACGGTATTGAATTAAAATTGAAAAGCTTATGATAAAAAGGAAATGTCCATTAAAAAATGGAGATGTAAGCAATGAAGAAAAGACAAGTCTCAAAAATGACTGGAAGGATAAAAACAGGGGAGCAAAAATATTAACCAAATCAAGTAGGGATAAAATTAGCCGAAGAAGAAACAAAAATACGAAAGATCTTGGAAGAAATAGGAAATTATTCTAGTTAAAGGTTATAAAGACTAGAAAAGGAAGTAATAGAAGATAACCTGGTCGTAAATGATGAAATAATAATTAATATTATAATTATATCTGCCATTAAAATAAGGATTGAATGGTAAGGCTGCTGTGTAGATAGCATTACTGCTTAAATGCTGAAGAGCGGTAACATAGAATTTTTTCTGTTGCTGTGAAAATTCGTGATTAGGTGTGCTGTGAATGGTAGAGTTCCAAATGATTGTAGAAAGGCGTTAATCGTCCTAGTCTATAAAGGTGAGTTTGATGAAGACGACTAAAACCCATGACCTTTCAGAATTCAAAGGCCTTTTCATTAAAAAATTGTGTTCAATCAAAAAAGAAGTATCCAATTTCTTTGATAATTCATAAACTGTATGTCAATATGATGTTTTCGATGATATGCCGAATCCAACTTTGTGATTTCACGGCAATTACTTTTCCGCCAATTTTTTCCAACTTCAATTGCCTCCAGGTTTAATTTCCTCTTTCGGAGGAATATCGTGGAATTATGTAAACTTCTTAGGAAAAGTTTATAAGAGGTTAAAACTGGTAGAGGTTAGTCCTTGAGGATACAAGTTTTACCATTGTTTCCATTTCGCTTGTGGAAGAGCTTCTGTGTGGTCAGATCTGAGTGCTTCCTGATTCCTTGACGACGGATATTCGCGAACTTTGACCCTCTCAGCAGCACTTCCTCCCAGCGGGTTTCCGATAGAGTGCGCATTCCTCTTGATTTTCTCCATCCAATTTTTGCAATTCGACCTCGGTTTATAACCATTTCACATAACCGTTGATAGTAGCTGGGTTCGAGAGATTTGGTTTCCTGCAGTTTTCCACTCCCCCGACTGGAAAAATTTATTACTCATTTTGTATCAGGTAATTGAAGAACCACCTTTCGTTCTCAGATTCTCCGCGAAGAAATTTATAATAATGGATTCGCCCTCGCAGCAGTCGTTATTTCGCAAGCCTATCGAAATTTTAGGGCATTGATAGAGTTTTCAAGAAAAATGATCCGCTTCGATGTGAATCCAGGTAACGAAATAATTGGATCAGAAGCCTATGCATTTTCCATCTCAGTTCGTTATTCAGGCAAATTGGATTATATAAAAAAATGTAACGGTTTTATTGTGTTTTAACAGAATGGTTCATTTTCAATCAAGAAAGAACAATTTTCTACTATTGAAAATGAATTTTTATTCCGAAAGAAAATAATTTAATTTCTAGCAAAATAATAGAACTTCATGTGAAAAGGTTAAATTTTTTATGAAAAACCTGCATTTTTGACACATGATGATGATTTTTCAGAGAACGGAAAATTTTTGTCATAAAAAGAAGATAATTATTTTCTGAAAAGAAAATAATTTTTAACAAATTCAATGCAATGGCAAAAAGTGTTCTCAACAAAATAGTTAAATCTTGTGTGAATTAGATTAATAATCAACAAGACGGATAATTTTCAAATTACGAAGGCAAGTTCTCAACAGAATAGTGGGATCCTGAACCAGAAATATGAATTTCGACAAAAAACATACATTTTTAACAAGATATTTCAGAGATATCCTTTTTACCTATAAATGACAATAATAGGCATTTGTTTATATAATTTCTTGAAAAAAATTCTAACTAATATCGGTTGAAAAATATTCTTCAATTAAAGTTACTGACAAGATTGTTCGTACGGAAGAAGGAGAAAAAATCATCTTTTTCCCATAAATACCGATCATAGGCATTTGTTCACATAACTTGTTGCAAAAAATTATGAACAAATATCGGTCGACAATTTTTCTTCAATAAAAATCTTCATCATGATAGTTCTTACAGGATCGAATGATAAACAATTCTCTCTTGCCTATGATTTCCGATAATATGCATTTGTTTATACAATTTATTAGAAAGAATTTTTTTTAAACTTCAGTTGACAAATATCCTCCGATTGAAATAACTGACAAGACAGTTTGTACAAAATGAAAATAATAATCCTTTCTTGCCTATAGATTCCGATGATATGCATTTGTTTATAATATTTACTACAAAAAATTTCTTTTCATTTCAGTTGACAAATATACTCTAAGAAAAGAAGAAGAATCCTTTGTCGCCCATGAATTCCGATAGTATGCATTTGTTTATATAATTTGTTGCAAACATTTTTTTAGTGTATCGTTTGACGAATTTCATCGAATAATAGTCATTCACGAAACAGTTTTTACAGGCTTAGAAGAAAAACGATCCTCTTTCATCCATAAATACTGATAATTTGCGTTTGTTTATATGATTTCTTGCAAAAAACTATGAAGAAATATCGGTTGTCGAATTTTCTTTATTAAAAATCTTCGACAAGGTAGTTTGTACAGAATAGGAAGAAAACACAATCCTTTTTTACCCATAAATCCCGATAATATGCATTTGTTTATTTAATTTGTTGGAAACATTTTTCAAATTGTATCGTTTTACACATTTTATTTATCGAATAAAAATCAATAACGAGACAGTTTTTACAGACTGAGAAGAAAAAACAATTCTCTTTTGCCTATGATTGCCGATATTAGGCATTTGCTTCTATTATTTGTTACAAAAAATTATAAACGAAATCGGTTGACGAATTTTACATTCTCATCAGAGAAGGTATTAGATTTGTGTAAAATTTGACCCCCTCCGTTTTTGTCAAATGTCCACGTT